>WEIV01018119.1:0-192500 GCA_013390005.1 Calyptomena viridis
CAGCGAGAGGCGCGGGCAGGACTGCGCGGGGCGCAGCGCAGCCCCCTCCCCACGGCCGCGCAACTATTAATGACCGGGCGGGCCCGGCGCGGAGAGCATCGCCGGGCGGGCTGCGGAGCGCCGCGCTTTTAGCGAGTCGTCTGCTGCCACTTCGCTGTAATGATTTTAATTGCGTGTTTTTGCTTTGAGTGAACCAAGCCGAGCGAGATTACTTTTTTTTTTTTTTTCCCTTTTTCCCCTCCTGTTCCCCCCCGGTTCTCCCCAGGGCTGGCGGCGGCAGCAGCGCGCAACCCTCCCGTCCCTACCCGAGGTATCAGCCGCCTGCGAGCGCTCTCTGAGCCGCTTCTGTAGAGAAGCCGGAGCCCAACTTCTGTGCTCAGAAGTTTAAGGTTTCATTTTTAGTAACTGCTCTCCGAGTGAGTAATGGATGTGTACTGCTTGTAGCGTGTTGTCTACATCACGTAGCCTGCCGATTTCTAGGGTGCTGGATGGTTCAAATATTAAAACAATTCTGTAAACTGTGTTTTCTTTCCATATAGTTTTTCTAAACTTGGATTTTACTTGGTTTGACCAAATGTTGATGTCACTAGTGACAGCTGCTTAATTAAAGTTGCAGGCGTGTCATCGAAGAAACTTTTTGCTTGTGCTGTTAATTCATGGCTTGCTTTAATATTTTGGAAAATAGGCGTTTCACTCGGTTTAGTATTATTTTTATAGTTTCTGTTACTGATGAGAAGCTCCTGCTTTTTGTAAGTTTGAGAGAGCCTGAAATAACTCGAGTTCCCAGAGAAGCGAGTGTGGGCAAGGAGGTACCATGCATCTCTGCAACTAAATTTGGGGGAAGACAGGGAAATCGGGGCTGCTGGTTTCAACTTCTCTCCTCTGAAGCTCTTGCCCTGCACATTTTATTTGAACTGTCTTCCAACCATATTGAATGGACCCGGGCACTGGGGAAGGAAGCTCTTCACTAGTTACCATTCAAAAGTGTTGGCTAAAATCTCATTGCAAAAAAGTATTGCAGCTTTAACATCTTGCATTGGCAGCATTCTTCCCCCTTAGTCTTTGGATTAGTCATTGTATGAGAGACAGGAAAAAAAAAATCAGTTTTTTTTTTTTTTCTGGAAAAAGTAAAGTAAACAGCCTCCAACAAGTGAACCTTGACAACCCAGATTAAGGAAGGCAGGAGAGATCAAACAAAGCTGCTGCTGGGCTGTTGTCAGGAGCTGCCTCACTGAAAGCTCTGGACTATTCGATCAGGCAGCAAGGCTATATGTTCACTTATGCAGAAATGGACCATTACAAATGCTGATCTTTGTTGTGAAACCAAGGGATAACTCTGAGAAAAATAACGACTATTTCAAACAAGGCTTTCTGTTGCTTACGCTTTTGATTGCAAAGTTAGTTTTCTGTGCATGGGCTGGGGTTTGGTCTTAGTTTTTTAATTTTTTTAAAGTGATGGTGGTTTAGAATGTGTTGTGTACACTTTCACAGAGACTTAGGATTTTATTTCATTTACGGTGTCTAGAGCTGCAGAGAAGGAGGTGTTCAAGTAATGTTGAAAACTATAAAAGTTCAGTGGAATTCAGCTTTTATTTCTCAGTCTCTGAATAATAGGGAAATGTGGATTTATTTTTTGCTCTGTGTGTAAGTTCAGTGTTGCTGTATAATACAGGAGTTTGGTTGTGATTAAGCATTGTATGAGATATGACTGCGTTCCTAGAGTTTGGAAAACTTGTAATATCCTTTCTTCAAAATTACCAACCAGTCAGGATGGACCTTGTTTTTTATATGCCAAGATTTTTACAAAACTGTGTATAAAGTGTGTTCATGGCTGTATCAGAGAGACTCTGTTACTGTGTATGATTTTTAGTGGAAATAGCTGTAAAAAGTATTAACAGCCACTTGATTTTACTTCAATAAACAGGATTTAAGTACTGATCAGGGAGAGTGAGGTTCCTTTTGTTGCATGACAGTTTCATGTTTGTATTCAAACACTTCACCGCAAACTTTACAAATATATCCCTTTTATTTCTTTAGAGTATTCTTAACAATGGAAATATGTATTTTAAAAAAATCTAAGGAAGAGGCTGTTACTCTAATGTATATTAATCAGGAGGCAGACCAAACGCATTTCTGCTGGAGAATTAAGAAATCCCAAAGCTTTTTGCATAAGCATTTCTTTAATTAGCAGTGTAGATCACACAATAAGTACTTTATACTTTCTGTAAGGTAAGGTTTTGTAACTGTCCTGCATAACTTACTCTAAAGCCTGTAGATTTTTATGGTATATACTTTAATTAGTCAATAAAAAGTATGTGCATTAAATATGCACATGTATGCTATTAAGCCATTTTGCGTAATGTGTAGTGTTTTTTAACATCTATAAACATTTTCTGCTTAAATCAGTTCCACCAGTAACTGTAACACAGCTGGTTTTTGCCCTGGTAAGAGAAGGAACAGGAAAGTTGAGCAGGGAAGGGAATTATGCATCGGGCATTAGTGTGCAGCATATGCTGCAATATGAGTTTCTCATGGAGTGAATCACCTTTTTTAAGAGCTAAAATTTTCATTATAATCCTTGATATGATATAATGTAAACATTTGTAGCTCCAGAATTACTCCTCTTTCACAGTGTAGTAAAAATTAGGAAAAAGACTGGTAGGAAAAAGGCAACTTTATGGAATGCATCTTAGGGTTTAGTATTCATACTGCTTGTGGTCATTTATATTGAGGGATTGAACCGGATAATGCAATTCCTTTTGTGAAGTATTTGTTGAGCATGTATTAGTATATCAAATGAAATAACATGTGCACACATATATGTAGGATACGTATGTAAAATGCAGTTATTCCTGCAAGGCTGTCCAGTTATTTATAGGGCATAATGATACTTCTGTCATCTTAAATTTTCTCTGAGAAGCTTTAATAAATTTAACTAGATTATATGCTGTCAGAAAATAGTATAAATTTTGTTTACGATTCACTTGCTTAAAGGTACTTATACTAAAGAAGCTCATTTAACCCCAAGACTGAGGAGCATTAAGTGGTGAAAGGAGTCTGCTCAAGAGCTGCTGCTGCCCTTTGCTCTTGTGATAATCTTAAATTACTACAATTTAATTGCAACTTCAAGGCACTGAGCTGAAATATTTTTATGCAGCCAAGCCAGGGCTGAAGAAGACTCGGTGATGTTTTCACAGGTAGCTGGATGTCTCTTGGAGACACAGCGTTTGCTCAGGCCTTCCCTGCCCTTCGGAGCACATCCAGCACAGCATCATGTGTGCACAGACACGGCTCCTGGGAGGGAGCTTTGCCAGGGGTTCCCACTGCAGGGGGAGCAGGATCAGGCCCTGCAGTGCTTGGGCAGCTTGAGTGCAAAAGCATTTGGTTTGCTGTTCGCATTTAAGGTGAATTGAACAGTGCATTGTAATTATTCCTCAGATGAGCCTTGCTGTCAGGTTGCTTCCCGGAGCCTTTCCCTGCAAGTGTTTGCTGGGGAGGCAGGTGGGAAGGGGCTGGCAGCTGGAGGGGAAGCCCAGGGGTGGTCACAGTGCACGGGGGACATGGTGGCACCCTGCTCTGAACATAAGGCCCGTGGGCATGGCTGGGTCCCTGTGTCCCCACACGGAAGTTCAGGGTGCAGTCAGCTGCCCTGGGCCTGATCCAGAGCGTGTTGGCATCAACTAGGGCTTCATGTTGCTGCCTTTGGCTTTTGATCTGTGCAACGAACTTGTATCACTGAAACTTTTTCTCCCCCTCCCCTCCACGTCTAGTAGCGTGTTTTCACACCCGGCGAGCGGTTCAGCGGAGATGTGATGTGCAGCAGGAGCCAGAAAGTATTTGCTAAGTGAAATTCAGAAGCGTTGTGCACTAGAGATCAGCAGCATCTTTGAGACCATTCTTAGAGGTCCTGGCAACCAAACTTTATTCAAATGCTTTGAAAGGTATGGCCAGGCTGGGCAGTCCTTGACTTGGTGCCACTGAGGACACGTGTCGGCGCTCGGCCATGCTGAGGCACAGCGGTGTCTAAATCGTGAGTCTGATTGTTTTTCTGTTGGCCAGATCCTTTTCTAAAATGTCTCGTTGCAAGAAGAAGCGAAGAAGATCTTGTGATTGCTAGAAGTGCTTGATTGTGGGCTCACAGAAGCGCTGCTCGCAGCCTGCTGCTCTCACAAACCACTCTGCTGTTTGATTCCCCCAGCTCGTGATGTGCTGGGAATTGCAGCTACTGCAGGTAACGAGGTGATGCCAGTGTATATGGAGGGGAAAAGAATTAGGGTGGAATAAGTCTTGCAGTCATTAGGGGAGAAACTTAATCTTGGGATCTCTCTAGTTTTTAATTAAAAAAAAAATACGTGTGTTTTGTGCTGTAGAGGAGTCAGTTGTGCTGTTTTTTGGATATCAGGTATTTGTTGGTTGGGATTTCTGGAGGGGTTTAACATGTACTTTATTTTCTTACTCCAGCACTGGAGCTCCCAAGTCAGAGAAGCTGCTGGCTCTGTTTGCATGCAGACTTGTCTGCAAATGTGCTCTAGGGTTTTCTCTTTCTATTCTCCTGGCACGGGTGTCTTCCATGCATGCAAGTGAGCAGGCTTATGTCTAATGGCTGTTTGGATGTGGCAAGTATCCAGAATAATCTTGATGACTTTTTGTTCTGCGCCATCCTGCAAATGAAGACAGGATTTTATAGAAAATGGGCAAAATCGGTTTCTCTCCAAGAAGCATCTGGTACCTGAGAAGGACTAAATAATTTTTCTCCTCTCGTTGACCCTCCTGATGCTGTTTTTAAAACATCTCCATTTTAGTGCCTTGAAATTGCAATTAAGTTGTAGTAATTTAAGATTATTGCGAGAGTGCAAAGGGCAGTAGAAGCTCTTTAGAAGTCTCATCTCAACACTTAATGCTCCTCAGTCAGGGGGTTAAATGAGTTTCCTCGATGTGAGTACTTAAAGTAACTAAATCGTAAACAAAATTTATACTATATTCTGACAACTAATAATCTATTTAAATTACATTAAAGTATGTGTGTGAAAATTTAATTAAAGGCAGAAATACTGTCAAGCCCTGTAAATATCTTGACAGATCTACTGAAATGGAACCCATATCGTAAAATATTTACATATATCTGATAGGCTGCAGTGTTTCTGGGAGTGCTATTCTGAAACTAATTGTGGGCTTTTTTCTTTCCAGTTTCCTGTTCAGTTGCAATGGTCTCAGAAAGCAGCAGAAATAAATACCCAGAATGTTTTGTTCGGATGATTCTCCTGTGTATTGTTTATTGCTAATCGCGCTCTCTGTGCAATACTTGTCACTGGTGTGTTTTTATTAGAAGTGCCTGTTTCCTCGCTAAGTTACTTTAATTCAGAGGCACAGGGAAAACTTGGGCTCCCTGTGTGATGGGATAATGTTCCGCAGTGTTTGCCGTGTGTGATCTGTAAGTCAATGTTCTTCTGGGTGTCTGTCCCAGAGCATGATTCTGCAGCATCTCTTGCACTGTTGTGACTGTTGGTTGGGTTGATTTTTCAATTAGAAAGCGCTTAGGACCTTTTTCCCAAATGTTTGAACTCCATGGAAGCGTTTCCCAAAATGCTGGTTCGTGTGTTTGGGCACAGGATCCCCTTGCTGTTGCACCCTCAAGCATCTCCTTCGCAGTATGTGTTCTAGGCTGCTTTCAAGATGGGGAATGTTTTACCCAGGATGAAACAGGGTCTTGCTGAATTTTTGTCCTTCTTAAAACCCACCCGCTGGGATTCTGTGTGCGGCCAAAGGCAGGTGGTTCTGCTGGGAAGGTGCAGCAAGAGCCGTACTTTCTCATCACTCCATCCCAGGTTGGAGCAAACTCCTGGCTTTCCCTGTCTGCAGTGTACACCCTGCAGGGTTGCAGAAGGATGAGGATTTGGGCATGGGGAGTGGGATGTGATGGGAGCGTGGTGCTGGGGAGCCTGGCCAGGTGCTGAGCACCGACAGCCCGACAGAAGGTGGCACAGTTCAGCAGGTTGGCTGGAGCCTCTAACGGCATCGTTAGTTTTCCCCTCTTTGCCAGACATTTCCTTTCATGTTGGATCCGAGTTTTAGCTGTACTTCCCGATCAGTCTTGTCATCTTGTTGCTAACAATTAGGGTCAAGTGTCTTTCCTTGGGCTCTCTGCAGTCTTTGCGGTGGTGTCCCTCCCCCCGCTCCTCGCCTAAGCTGTTTGTTCATTAATTAGTGGATCGGGCATATTAACACATCAGTAAACTGGAGTAGTCAGACTTCCCAAGGCATCTTGGGAAACCCTCTCCAGGTTTATGTGACCGGACATGCACTATTGCTGATTTAGATAGAGGAGCCGATGATGCCGAAGTGTTGTTAGGAGAGAGATAAATAGAGAGAGCCCAGCAGTAAGCAGAATGTCATGTCTCTATTAAAAAGCTTTTGATAAAGGAAGATAAAATAGTGAGGGGGCATTGCTGGAGTGTTCAGAGCAGCCACTAAACATCTGATCACAAAAATCGATGCTGAATTCCCCTTCCTGCACAACACTTGGCTGCAGAATTCTGTCTGAGCCTGGTCTGATTGCAGCGGGTGGTGGAGCCCTAAAAGGACTTTTGTTCTTGCCAAAACCACGGCTGGGGGTTCTCAGGGATTCAGGAGCTGTCTGAGCTGGGATTCAAACATCTCTCCCCTGTTCTCTTTGAAGTGGCTGCCCCTCTTCCATATGGCAGTGTTCCTGGGATTCTGATGAAGTTGTTCCAGGCTCATGCCAGGGCTCGTTGCTCTGTGCTGCCTCATACCTTGATTTCCTGGGTGCCCTGGCCACCTGCCTTTCTGTCAGCTCCCTCCCTGAGGTCGGGCCTTGGCTTCACAGCAGAATAACAACAATGCAGATTTTTGTCTGTTTGAGTCTGTTTCTCGGCCAGGTACAGGGGCTGCTGTGCAGAAGTGAAAAATGGAACTGATTCTAAAGAAACAAGTGGTCGCAGCAGACGGGAGGGGAGTGAGGTGGATTCTACCAGTGCAGTAAAACGTTAAATCATCACAGCCTTGTTTGCTGAGAGGATGTTGATCATTCCATGAAAAAGGATTAAGTAATTAACTGATATTTCTTTAGTAACCCATGTCAGTTCAGTGAATGTGAAATACATGTTTTTCTGCTGCTGGGAGGTAAGGATGAGTGAGACACCTCTTCCCAAGAAACTTCTGGAAGTGTCAAGGGAGCAGAAATAGGGTTTTTTTGCAACTAAAATGTGCTGTTCTAATAGGTTTTTGATTACAAGGTTGTCTTTTATGACATTTATTAGGTGGGCCTGTTGCAAGCCTGATTTCGAGAGTATTGTGTTTGGGATTAAGAAGTTAAAACAGTTTTGAAATGTTTCTCTTGGTGCTTGCATTTTTATTTTGTATTTTTAATAATAGTTTTTATGTTGTAATAGTGAGCTAGCTGTCAGTGAGTCATGAACTCCATCTTCCATGAACCTCATGACAAATGTTTGTTAGCTGGTCAGGCAGCTCGTCCAGCCCAGTTCCCACGTTCCAGTTCCCAGTTCCACTTTGGCTGGAAAGAAAAATTCCATTAAAATCAGTGGTGTAAATTCTTATTTTCTCCTGTGGCAGAAATCCCCTTAAAAGCAGTGGCAGTGCAGGAGGCCGTGGTGCATCACAGAATGACTCCTGGTGTTGGGTTTGGAGGATGTTTAAGCTGGATTTGGCTGGGAAAAGCTGGCAGTCCTGGGAAGGATGTGTCTGGTGAGGGGTTTGACGTTGGCTGATGCTCGTTAAGGTCAGAAATGTGTTTTGGGGATGGTGCACGTGCAGATAGAGGAGCAGGTGGGCAGAGGAGAACAATGACAATATTTTTCACAGTTTCATTTTTGAAGGATCAGATTGAAGCCCCTGGATGGTGAGAGAAGCAAGGGCTGGGAAGCATCTGTGTTGGCACTTCTGCATCCTCTGCTCCCAAGCTCTTAAATGAGTTCTTCCAGGGCTTGATGCGTTTTTTGCCCCAACAAATCCCAGAATTTGGCATTAAACTCATCAATTCGCTGCCATTTCTTACATTATGGCCCCAACTTCTAATACTGCATTTAGTGATACTGAAACTATACCCAAACTGAAATTTTCTGTGAGTGAGATGAATTCTGCCCAGCAAATAGCATAACACAGGGGCACCAATTGTGTTAGTATTGATACTTTCTGCTTTCGTAACAGCTCTCCTTCTCAAACAGGGCTTCTTCAGACAGTACCATGCAAACTCTGTTGATTATTACTGTAAATTATTCCTCCCCCTCAGGTAAATTTCATAAATAGGTGTATTTCCATGTGTAGTGTTACGTGGCCTAAGCACCAAATACCCCTGTTGAAATCATGGGAGCTTCCTTGGGTGACTGTGTTAAAAAAAATTTAAAAAAAAATCAGTTTGGCTAGAGAATAAAGTCTTGGAATAGTCATATTTGTGACATGTAAGAATGTTTGAACAGAACATCATAGCCTGTATCTGCCTTAGCAGATTTAGAAGAGAGATTTTTCTCACCAAGTTTTGCAATAGTAATAATGTCTTAACAGCTTTGGTAATTAATTTTAATCAGAGAGTTGTCAAGGGCCCCATCCTGCTCTCATTGAATTAAATGAGTGCTGGGAGAAGGTGGCTCTGAAATAGCTTGTAGTAAATTGTTTCTGTTAGTTTTAAATGACGTGCCTTTGCATGGATGTGCAGATAATGTATGTTAGATTTGTAAAGCTCCTGAGTTTTTGGTTTGGAAAAGAGAAAATGTATTTTTCAGTGACAAATTACTTGATACTTAAAAGGCTTTGAAAGAGGAATGTCAGAAGTATGCAGCAAAATTATTGTTTGTACAAGTATTTTAGATATTCTCTGGCTCACCCGTCGGAGTTTTCTGAAGTCCAGTTGTGTAAGGAATGATGGTCTTACTCAGAAAACCTTTCTAATCTGTCATTTTAGTTACAGGATTTAACTGAGAATGGGAGAAACCCATCTTGGTATATTTTAGCTCACGTTGTACCGTGTACATTTGTTCTGATGATTTTTTTTTTCTTCTATGAAGCAGTATCTACAGCATTCAAAAAATACTGTTTCATAAAAGTTAAATTGGAACATGATCTGTGAATTAAACTAAAATATCTTAAGCCTATCCAACATATTTCTAGCATTAAAGAATCAGAAAAGACTAGATATTTCCTATTTATTTTCCATATTGGCTAGTGTATGGTCTTTCACAAAAAGGGTCTTCAGACAGTTGAAGGAGAAATCTGATTTTTCGCTGAGTGCTTTATATTTGCTGAGGAATTTTGATGGTGCAGAAGAGTGTTGCATGGAAATTGAAATTTATTCTCTAGGATTTTTAGGGATTATAATAGATGCCATTAGATAGAGGCACGTTCATAGAGAGGTAAACTAGTAAATCTGAACAAACTGAAAAATAGTAGCTATAGGCGTCTGGCTCTATTATCAAACTTGCTGCCTAAGCCAGAGTTTATGCACTGTGATAATGCTAATGACCAGCAGAGCCAATGATGCATGACTGGAGGAAATCAGTGGTATAATCGGAGAAAGTTATCAGGTTTTTGTCATTAAATATTACTGATAAATAATACACTTCATTTTGAGTAGATAGGATGTGTTTAATTCTGATGTGGAGAGTTTCAATTTAGTAAGGGGCATTGCTGAGTAAAATGATAATCTTTTGTAATTTAAAGGGAAAAATAAAAATGCATTTGTTTCAGCATAATCTCCTGGCAGCTGCCATCCACTGCTGTTTGTCTTCAGCAGTGTCTGATGGACAGGAATATCTTTGCAGCTGTTTGAGGTGGCTGCTTATAGCAGGATGTTTTATCTTAAGTTATTAGTGTGTGCAACACAGAACTAATTACATGAGGACAGAATGAAAGGGGATCTGTTTAGTATAAACTAGGTATCTATTTTAATTTTCGGCTTAAAAATGTGCATATTGCACAAATGTAAACTGTGCTCCAGGTTCCCTACAAAACAAGTCCACCTGTCCAGGCATTTACAGGAGGGAAGGGATGAGGGACAGATAGAGATAAATTAGATCTTGTTTCGCAACTTATCTTTTAAGTCAGCGGGAGAACAAGGAAGAGAAATAGAGCTTAAACTGAAGGAAGAGGGATATTAATAGTCTCTATAAAGGACAGTTTGCACCAGGAAAAAAGAAAAAAAATCTGGTTGGCTTTTTTTAGTAAAACAGGCTAACACCCAGTGTAAATCTGTGTCATTAACTGAAGCAGTGCGTGATTTTTAGAGCATCTCTGTTCCTCGTGTGCGCCGATGCCTGCGGAGACTCGTCCCTGGGCTGGAGGCAGATGTGGTGCAGCCTCTGCCTTGGGCAGGCTTCACTTGCCAGCTGCAGAACCTCTTGTCTGGGTCAGCCCGTGGCCCCATCTGAGCAGATATCACCAGTTTTGCCCAACGAGTGGCTTTGTAACAGGGCCAGGATCTTCCCACCATCCCTTGGAGTCGTGCTCGAACGCCGAATTGCAGCTCGGGTTTCCAGAATTAGATGGCACAGTGAGTAAACACAGCGTACTTGCCAGTTCTCACATCCTCTTTTGCAGCGAGTATTGCAGCAAATCCTGCAGCTTTGACTCATCTCTGAAGTTCTTCACTGATTTGAAGCAGATCTGGTTTGCCTTCCTCAGAAGAATTGGAGCGTGGCCCCAGCCCCTGAGCTCTCAGTCCTTCTGGATGTGAATGCTGTATGCTAGAGTTGACCCCTGCAGAAACTTGGGCAGGTCTGAGTAACTTTAACTGGAGTTATGTGCCTGTATCTACGGGTAAAATTTGGCCTGCAGTTATCCTTTACTGAAAGCTTAATGGAAATGCTTTGTTCTTGCTACGCACAAATATTTACATTCTGGTGGGAAGACTTTTTCCCCCTCCGTTTCTTTGTGTTACTTCTTTTTCTGCTCCATGCCATAAGCATAAAGAGGGGGTGGAAGAAAGTATAATGCCTTGTCAAGTAAGAAGTAATATTCAAGTTTTCAACTGGTGTTTCTCATAGTTTGTAAAGAAAAAGAAGTCTGAATGTATTGGAAGTATCATCTACTTGTCTGATTGCAGCGAGCCATCCAGAGTAGGATGGGGATCCTGCTTAATGCCTTGGGTAAATTGGAAGGGGAAGGGCATACAGAGCAGAAAACTGTTCTGGGTAAATAATGTCAGGTACAGCCCTTGTTTTCAGAACAGCGTGTCTTAGTGTTTCTGTTCGTCGGGGTTGAATCACCTCCACATGTCAACCTGTGCCTGGTGGATGCTCTCAGCAGATTGAGGAGGAGGACACATTGCGAGTGCATCACAATGGTCCACACGTGTGCCGTGACTCAAAGGCGTGCACACCTTCATGACATGTATCAAACGAGAATTGTTTCCTTGGGAAGCCTTTATCTCCTTTGTTTTTGCTCAGATGAAAGCTGCTTTCACAGACTGTTTGACAGTGCACTTGGTGCTCTATAGGGTGAGGGCTTGGTTCACGGTGCAGTTAAGTAGATTTAGGTCTCTCAGCTTGTCCTTAGGTGCTTCCCATCACATCCTCTGTGCTTCAGCTGACTCTGCCTGACCAGAGGGTGAGAGTGCATGGGAAGCTGGACCAGCAGAGAACTAGCTTAAGCAGGAAAAAAATGTTTTCTGCCAGTTGAACATCCTCATTGGATTCTGGAGGTCAGAGGAGGCTTGAGAGGGTCAGGGCCACCCCTTGGTAAACCTCTGGCCTCTTCGTTGACTTTGCTGTAATGTGAAACCTCTGCCAGAGGCTTTATGTCTTGACCTGCTGTTCTCCTCTGGGCAGAGGATTCTGCCGTGCCCGGCTGCCCTGGGGCGTGCTCCCAGCAATGCCTGCTGATAGGACCACCCCTGCAAAGCTGCCAAGTGTGGAGTTTCATTTAATTGTTAATTTAATGCTGCTCACATAGTGCCAGGTACAGATGCCATTAATATGCATGTACTGGCACCCTGTCTTCTTTGGGTTTCCTTCTTCCCTGTGAGTAGTGGATGATGAGCTTGTCTAGAGACTGTGAATTTGTGACAAAGGCACTGAGACACCCAGGTTACTACCTGCTGCTGTTTCTTCTTGTTTTTATAAAAGCTTAACCTGTGCAATAAGCACATGCAGCTGCACATAAAACTTGGATAAAACTGTACCCAGCCAGCTATCTCTGCCTGCTGAGTTGGAGACCTAAGTTGGGGTTCACACCAAAAAGGATCTGACCCGTACCCTCACTCAGCGCTGTGCAGGAGGGGGTTCTGGGGGTGTGTGGTGTGAAGGTGGCTGGAGAGCAGTGCTGGGACAGCCACACGTGGTGCCCCTGGCCGTGTCTGCATCAGGGCTGCCTGAAATCCAGGTGTTGGCATGGACCGGCGTCAGCGTGGGGCTCAGACTTAGTGGGGGTTTGAGTAAAACTTAAAATACAGTTTGTTCTTACTGCTTTTGATATGGGTGCAGGTGCACATTAATAGGAAGTGAAAGTGGAGGAGCCCTGAGGGAGCGTCACTCCAGCCGTGCCAAGCAGATACAGCCTACAAGTCTCATCACCTTGCTGATAACCTGGCATGGTGTCGGCATTCCCACATGTCCCAGGGATTATGGGGTGAAGGCATGCTGCAGTTTGGCAGAGACTTAATCCCTCTACCAGGTTGTGTGCTCGGGGTTAGTGTCCTTCCCCATGTGGAGGCATGTTCTTGCCCACGTGGGCTTGTCTTGCTTTGCTGTCCCCATGCGCTGATGGGAGGGGATCAGCAGAGTGTTTTGGGAAAGGTTGGTACCAGAGTGGCATTGTAGGGTGTCCCTGGCTGCTCCCACGCCTTGCTGTGTGACCAGTGTCTGCTGATGAGGTGAGTCTTGCCCCCATCTGTTTTACTTCAGAGCCAGTGGATAATTTTGGGGGAGGATAGGAAATCAAGCATGTTGATGGTGCAAGGAGAGGCTGGGTGCATCTGGACAGGGTTGCACCCATGAGGCTCTCCCTGTCACTGGGGTCCCCTCTGCAGGAGACTGGCTGTGTGTGCCTGGGGAAGTGAGACCCAGACCAGCACCCTGTCCTAGGGCCTCTCTGGTGTTACACAAAGCCTTTGTTAGCTGACTTCAGCCAGCTCACTACCCATTCTTACGTTGCCTTGTTGAGGAATTTGAATGTCTAAAGTGAAGCGTTAAACCTCACTTTTAATAATTACCTTTATTTTTTGAAAGGAATTGCAGCCAGAATAAAATACTTAGTAGGAATAAAATATTTGTTACCCGTCTTTTCTTCCTGCTTGGTTTGTGCCCAGCCTGAGTCACAAATATCCCCCAGAGTGGCTGATGTGCAGGTGAGCAGAGCTCTGATCCTGAACTGCTCCTGTCCTTGCCCCCTCTCTTCTCTGTGTGCAGAGGTTCCATATTCTGCATGTGCAATTACACATACTCTTAAATAACCCTCACCTTGTGTTAGGGTTACTCACTGTTCATTCTTGTGTGTCAACACTGCATCTGTTTGGGACTTTAATTGCTCTCTGTGCTCCTGTATTTTTCCCTCACCTCCAGGACCAGAGGGAAGGTTTGTTGAAGGGAGAACCCAAGCCAGGGCCACCAGAATAAGGGCTCTCCCACTTCCCAGGCTGCCCACGCAGCAAGTGCCTGGAAAAATGCCCCTCCAAGTCACTACGGATTAAGCATCACAGACGGAAGCAGAGATGCAGCTCTGTGAGGAGATCTGTGACTTGATCCAAGAATTGTGATGTGCAAAGAGGGAGAGAAAAGCAAACTTCTCATCCAAGACGTGGAGGCTGGGGTGTTTGTGCCCTGGGGTGCTCCAGTGCAGCCATCCAAAGGCTGCTAAGATCTCCGGCATCCCACCCATGCCTTGCATGGGGTCTGTTGCTGTAGTGCCATAGCCAGGAGACCCCATGTTAGGTCTGGTTGTCATTGGTGAAGTTGCCCATGATTTTTAGCAGCTGAAGCTGGCTGTGCAAGCAATGAGTTTCCCATTAACTCGGCAGCAAGAAAATACTATGGATCTGCATGTATTCCCCACGCCTGGATATGCCATTTTTGTTACCATCAAGGTACATGAGGTACCCGTTTTTTGCAGTGTGGCAGAACTCTGATCCTGAGTGAACTCAATTTAATTCCATTTTTCATGGCAAGCCAGCAGGAGGACCTCTGAAGGTGTAGATGTGATGACAACAGCTGCTGCAAGACATCACAGGGTGCTAGAGGGTTTTGAGAGGTGGGCGGGGGCTCTGCCCACCCACCTCGTGTACCATGATGGTGTGTTTGCAGCACAATTAGAATTATTTCATAGAATCATTAAAGTTGGAAAAGACCCTCTTAAGATCAGAGTCCAACCACTCATGGTATCCTATCAGTAAAGGCAGGGCTGTCTGGACACCCTGCCCCACTGTCCTTGTTGGGGCCTCTGTGTGTGCTGTGTGTTCTGAATATGTCTGACATGAGAGGGAATCTGCAGGAGACAGACTTTTGAATAGCAGAAATTAGTCTGAGGAGGAGAAATGAATAAGAGAAGGCAAACGTGGAATTCTTGCGTTCACACAACTCGTTATCCAAACTCGCTGTCATGGCAAAGAAATGGGAGGAGTGTCTGTTGATGATTGGGGTGTCTGATGGCAGTAGTGTAGGATATGTCTTTTAGTCTGCACTGAAAAAAAATAATTAAGCAGTGGTTGATTGCCTCTTGGTTTTAAATAAGTGTAGTATGGAGTGCAAATTAAAAACAACCTTGAAACTGCACAGATTCATAAAACTGTACACTGGGATTTTAAAAATTACCTCCATTGGAATCCTAGAAGCATCTGTTACATAATTAATGCACTTAAAAATATATTCTATTTATGATTAATCCAGGTCTGTAGTGTGTGCTAGTTAAATGTCTGGATCCCAGGGTGCAGTGCGAGGAAAAAAAATGCAGTTGTAATCTATTTGATGGTTATAGGAAAGGACATTTGCTACAAATAAATACATTTTCCTTAGTCTTTTTGTTTGTGAGGGCCAAGCTTATGTCTGTTGTGCTGAGTTTGTTGACTGGTAAATGTTTTGAGATTTATGCTGATAATTTTGTAGATCTACTGGAAAAAATAACTCAAGAATAATTAGGGAGATTGACCATAGAGTAATATACCACATGGGTGACAGCATTACTGGGTTGATGATCTTGGGTATGGTATATGCAATTAAAAGTGCTAAGGCTCAGTACTGTGCAGCATTTCAAACATTCTCTGAGATACACAAACGCTTTAGGGGACGCATGTTTCCCAAAGGATAACTTGCCAAAGTTACTGAATGCCTTAGGTCTCCTCCCCAGAGAAGTGTTTCAGGCTGAGACCTGGGTAAGAGTGTCAGAGCAGGCACAGGAGGCACAAGTACGACTTGACAGACCTCAGCTGCACAAGTTTTTAAATCAGGAAGGTTTCAGGCGCTCTGTAGTCGTATTTTTTTGGCAGCTTTTGAGTTGGCATCCAGCCATGGGGTCCTGGAACATTTTCTGGCATCACACTTCCTCTGACAGATTTTTCTCTCTGCCCTCTGTTTCTCTTCTGTTTTTTTTCTCTCCCTTCATCTGACCACTGTCAGGTTGGTTCAGAGTCACACTTACTGAAACCCTTTTCTTCCATTTTACTTTTGTTCTTGTTTGTAAAAGCCTGCAAGCTATTGCGATGGCCTTTCACTCTGTTGTACTCCAGGGTGAAGGTCCCACGTTGTGGAGGGCTGTGGGTGGCCATGATTTCTGCATTTCCATGCCTGCCTTGGTCTGGCTGAGCATCCCAGCTGGACTGGCAAAGAGGAGCATGGTCCTGTGGAAGCCTGTAAAAAAGTCTCTTTATATACGATTTTTTTAAGGCGAACAATTGTCGTGTGTATTGGCTTAGGAAGGATTCTGAAACTGAGTGCTGCAGGTCCCATTGCACCTGTACTGTGTTGCCACTGGGGATTATTAAAGGGGTACCTGTGTTGAAACCATATGTGCTCTTTGATGCACCTGCCTGCTGTCGGCAGCGTGCTGAGACACAGCATGGTGTGGACATTGGCACCTCTACTTGCTGGGCTCTGCCCTAGTGCCCTAGACCTGCATGGAGACAAGATAGGGATGGAGAGGGGAGGACAGATGTCTCCCATTTACCTTTGCTGTCTCCACACCCAGCTGTGTGGTCTTTTGGTGCTGTACCAGGTGTGGGTGCTGGAGGCATCATTGCAGGTTGGCCACTGCAGAGACACTCGGGCTGTGCTCCAGTGTCCTCTTCCCAAGGAAGATACCTGTCACCGATAGTGGAAGTGAGTTACTAATGGACTCAGGTTTACACTCATTATTGGGTGTCTTGTTTCTGCACTTCAGAGTCCTTCATACCCCTTCAAAATGTAATGAGGGAAGAGCGAGCCTGGTTTTGTGGAAGGCGGAGATGCTCTAGCCTGTGCTGAGAAAACTTCTACTTGTGAACTGTGCTCTTGGCTCATCCTCGCCATTAATCCCGATGGAAACGTTTCGTCTGACTTCTCCCACTATATAATGCAAAGCCTTGTTATCTCTGCAGTATAAAAGCACACTCAGCATGGGCTTTTCCTTTCGTCTTGAAGAGAGATGAATGTTGAGATACATGTGCACAGACTGTATTTTGAGCAAATTGGGACGAAAAAAAATTGATTACTATTGGTAACTTAATTTTCTGCAAAGTAAAGAGAAACCCACTTCAAAAGCTCTTTGTTTTCTCCTTTTTTTTTTTTTTTTAGCAAAGACTACGTTCTAGCTGTATTTCAGTGGTCTCCAGTTTCAGCCACTTTCTTTGATACTGGTTTGTGTGAAAGCAGTTGTCAGACAGAAGGAAATGATAAAATCTATGAATTAAGGCAAAGGATGAGAAGGGCAGGGGGTAGCATGAAATTGAGAAGGAATCTAACCATCATTCCCATGAGCAAACCCTGGTACCTGTGCTCCTTACAGGCCAGGTTGGTGATGTTTGGCAAATTTAGTGGATTGAGGTGGCTGACTGATAAAGAAGATTTTAGGGAAAAGCAGAATCTGGTGACTACAGTAGTGCAGGTTTATTTTTAGAACTCGATTGCCTTTGAGTTGCTAGCATTAGAAAAACTTCTTAGCTCACGTTATACCGAAAATTTCTTTAATTTATTTTTAAAGTGGAAATTTTGCAAGCTGACGTTTTGCAGCATGCGTAGTGCGACTTGGCTGACAGCATTGTCTGGCAAAAGAAATAACCAAATTATTATTCAGTCATGGGTTTTTAACAGCCGCAAAGCAAGTGGATGTTAACTAAATGATGCAATTTATTCCCTTCCTGCTTATTGCCAGCTTGCCTATTACAGAGAGACTGCCAGCTTTAAATAAGTGGTACCCAGATGGTAGTCGCATGACGCCCACTTGGTTACGGAGCCTAAGCAGGGAATAACTCGGCAGCCACTACAAGCTGTGGGTCAATTGAGGGGGAATGCCTGTTGCTTCACAGTTTTGCATATGTAAATCTGTTAATGTTATGTCAGTATTGTGCGGTCTAAACACAAGCATTGCCTTTCTCTGGGGCCCAGATGAACTTGGATCGCCGCCCAGTTAATGAGGAGCCGAGTGTGGAGCGGCAGTCGGAGGCAGCAGCCGCCGTTCGCTTCCTCGGCGTGAACTCTGCACGTCCCGGATGCTCCTGCCCTGGGCTGGCCAGGCCGGCCAGAGAGGCGAGGCAAACGCCTCCTCTATTTTTAGCCCCGGCACGGAAGAGGGTTGGCTTGGCCCGGCTGCCGCTCTCGTTGTGTCTGCCACACTTCTGCGCTCGCCTTCATCGGCTGCAGATGTGGCGCAGCCGCCTCCGAGAAGTCATGAACTGTGTCGTCTGCGCCCTTTAACAGCCAACATCTGCTGCGGCTGCCTGATGGAAGCAGCATGGAAACAATTTTGGGGAGAGCGCTGAAGTTTGGCCCTACAGATGATTACTTTATATTAATTGCATCGAGATAGTTACCGTACGAGCCGTGTTTGAAGCCGATGCTACGCCCCCCTCTCCCCCCTTATTTATTATTGTTTTAAAAGCAGTGGTTAAAATTGTTTGACATGGGAATGCTTTTTATTGTTGATCATTTCTGGTTCTGAAAAGTTTATTACAATGGGTGAAAACAACAACCAAAAAAAACCCTATAAAAAGCTGGGGCTGTAATATGCTTATAGGCTAAAAAAGTACCAATAGTGTTGATTTAAGCAAAGAAAATGTTCCTGGAGGTATTGTAAATTTTATGTGCCAGATGAAAAGCATTAAGTGTGTTATTTTTCATGAAGGAAAAACATTCTGATTTTTAACCATTTTGTAAATTATATTAATGCTGCAATGTGGCTTAAAAAGTCCTGGGCCTGTTCCAGGAGTGCTCGGCCCATGAGCAGGTCCCGTGGGGTGTGGGCTGGGGGCCCTGCCTGGAGCAGGGCTGGGTACAGGGACTGGCTGGGCAGAAATCTTGTCTTTTTGAGCAAAATGCTCTGTTGTCTCTGGGTTTTTTTTTCTTTTTTTTTTTTTTTTTTGGAAGTTGCAAGTGAGCATTTTAAATGCAGCAAGAGTAAAATTTAGGGAGAAAATAAGCCGCTTTGGAATGTAGCGGAAAGCTGAGATGCTTCAGTATTTTATCTTTATTTTGCTAATTATTTGTCATGGAGATCGGAGTTGATTCCCTGAGATTTCTTTTAAGCCTCTTAAGATTAATTTTTTTGGCTAATGGTAATTTTCCTCTGCTTGATGCTCCCCAGCTAGAGCGTTATTGCAGCACGGCTTGGGGAATAAGCTCCAGGTTCAGAATGTGGACCAGCAAGGGGAAAAAGGGATGAGGAAAACCAGAGGGTCTGGAAGTACTGTAGGGATTGTGTGGAGGGTTTATGACTTGGAGGCGAGTTCATCATCCCCATCACTTGGGCTGGAATGGGAATTTGTCCAGCAATTGTCCTTTTTGATGGAAAATTAGTTAGCAGTTGTTGAAGAGCCTGTAGCAAATCCTTATACAATAAAGGTAAATCAAGCTAAGCATCGGTTTATATGTGATTTTTTTCTGTTCCCTATATTAGCATGAAAGCTACAGCTTCCCCTACTGAAAACTTAATTAGGCAAACAGAATGCTATGTTAGCAGACACTTACAAACCCAATGTGCTCACAACTAGATTCAAATAAGTTAATAAGAGTTATATTAGGTGTTTCTAATGGTACTCTCAATTTTTTAAAATAAATGCTGTCTTTGGTAATAAGCCACCAGCACCTTTTTGGGTAATAGTTTAATTGAAAAGCTTGATTGTGTCCGTTTAGTCGCAGAGGATCCTTTCTGCTATGTGGTGTGTTAATGCAGGTCTCTTTGTATCCTTTATATTTGGGTGCCTGATGTAAAGCCCCTTTAGGAAAAAACTGGGATGAGGGAAGGAAGCAATCTGTTGTGGAGTACACGCAGAAGAGCCAGCAGACAGGAGCAGAACAAATCTCCAGAGTTAGTGTGGGTGTAGGGGTGCGTGCGTGTTTGTGTGTAATGTATTTAAAATGCCAATAGCTTATGCCTTTTGAAGGCTCCAAATCATAGCTGTCATATTAGCTATACCATTTCCAAAATTAATGCCAGGAACAGACTGATACTGGTTGTTTAAAAAAGCATCATTATTCTGTGATACATTTTTTTTTTTTTGGCTTCTAATATCCCCACTTAAAACATGTGTTTCCATGCAATGTTCCTCAAAAATTGTTTGCTGAAATGATTTTGAATCCAGATTGAAGGTGTGTTCTTAATTTTTTTTTCCTCCTAGAAGATGGAGTAACAAGGGTGGGGAGAGAGAGAGGGAAGGAATTTCCGTGTTTTCTTTCTTCCTGATTTCAGCAAATAGATTCTTGGACAAAGAAGTGAATGTGAAGCCTGGAAATTTAAATTTGCAGTCAGAAATTGGATACTATTACTCCATAACTGTTGCTACACAGTGTCCTCCATGTCTGTGTGCTTCTGTCTACACAGTGGGAATGGGAAGTGGTTGCTGTGTTAAGAGGCTGCTGGAGGATTTAAATAATGCTTGTGAAATGCTGAGGTCGTCTAATGTAGGGTGTTTTGCTAATAAAAAGAATCAACATCTCAGCTTTGGTCTCAGAATCGGTCTCGGATCCAACATGACCTCTCATGGTGTGTTGTGGTTGCTCTGTGGCATTTCTTGACAGTGATTTTATACCATTGTAGATGAACACACCTGGTTTTGTGCCACCAAGCAGAATTGCCCATGGTTACAGACTTTAAAACACTCATTGAGCATCAGTAAAGCAGCATTTCTTTGTTACGGTGTTGATACAGATCATGGCACGTGTGCTGCCTTAAAATTTATTTTATGCTAATGTTTACATGTGGTGGGCCAGTAAAAGTGTGTGTCTGTGTTGGGTATGGCAACCTTTATTTGGCAAAGAGAGCAGGGCCTGGGTATCTGATATGGATAATCTTGCCAGAAAAAAAAACCAAACTAAAAAAATGGTGACAGTGCACAAAAGTGCTGTTAGTTTGTCAGCATTTTACACAAACCTTCAGTGCTAAGAAGTGCTCAGAGTACAGGTTGAGAGGTCCTTTCAAAGCAGAGGTGGTTTGGGGGATTCCCTGAGAGAAGATCAGATAAGATACTAAGTGGAGAATTCAGGCAGAAAAGTGGTTTGGAATTGCAAATCAGTGGTTTGCCCATAAGTGCTTTGGGTTGGCTGTGGTGTCTTCTGATCATATATATTTGATTTTTTTTTTCCCTCCAAAGATCTTGAGTATTTTTTCACCCATCTTAAAGCTCTCTCAAAAGGGTCCTGATTTTCAAAGGCTGTGGATGGTTGTTCACTCCAGAGCTCTGCAGGCTGATGTGAAATCACTGCTCATTCTCTTGAGGCTCCTGATCTCTGTCTCTGATAGAGCTCCTCACTTTCAACTGCTTTAGCATAATTCGTTGCTTTCTTGAACATTGTAGGAGGTTGAATAAATATGATTTCTACAGTATATGTATACATAGATCTATGTATGTATATATAAAGCAATGAAACTTGGACATGCTGGGTGTTAAGCAACTCGCCAAAAGCAACAAGAAGAACCAATGTCAGAACAGGACTGGAATTTATCTGTTGCTTACTGGTGATTCCACACCTGGGCAGGATCCAGCTGAGCAAACTGTGATGTGGTGACTCTTCTGTGCCTTCCCACACAATATACTTATTTTAATATATATTTTACAATGTATTTGGAGAGTTAGACATATTTCATGTAACGTCTGGTGGATGGTAGCAGTTGGATCAAGCCCTCTAGACCTTTGGGCAGTTCTTTCCTGATATGAATGTAAAGCCTCATCTAGGAGAAAAAAGTAGATCTTATAAGTTTAATAAATCTACCAACATCTGACTGCACAGAGGGGTAAGTGGGGTTGGGGGTTTTGTTCTTCTTGTCTTTTTGCTTAGCTTTCTGGTGGCTTCAAACCTACGGCTTCGTTTCATCCGTGAGGCAGTCGAGCTATCTCAAAGCAGGCAATCTCAAGACTGAAGATACTGTTGGCATAACACAAGTATAATTACTGTCAGTATAATCAACAAGGGTTACTGGATTGATTTCTCTCTCTTCTTTTTTTCTTCAGGTGTTTAAGAAACCCCAGACTTGCATACATAACTTGGTAGAGTTCCCCATTGCTGGAGGCATCCTTCTGAGCTGGAGCTCAGCTTCCTCTGGAAGATGTAGGATCTTGCATGCCATCAGTGTAGATGGTGGGTATGGTGTTGCCAAGCCACAGGCATGGTCACAAGGAAAGGATGGCATTGGTCACATCATCTTGTCCAGCAGGATGCTCCACAGCTGTGTGTGGTGTGTTGGCCGGGGTGTGGAGATGTTCAGGGAGCAGGGGGAGCATTGGCAGCAAGGAGGATGCTGTGGAACAGTGATAGTGATCTGGAGCTTGGGAGATGGTTCTCTTGCATCCTCCCTCAATACTAACTTCAGTGCAGTTAAAAGCTGAAGAAGGTTTGGTCTCCTTGGTGATTTGGGTGAGGGAGGAAATGGCTTTAATCTTTTTGACTAGTCTGAAATGAAGGTATAACCTTCTTAATGCATCTGGCAAAGAAACATGTTTCTTACAGGTGTAGCTTTGTTTTTTGTCCTGCCTTCTCTTGCAAATGAACATCCCTTTTTTCTTTTTTCCTTTTCTTTTACCATACATAGGCCTCCTTTTGGAAATCCTCATTTCCATCCAGGCACCTGCATTTCAAGTCTCTATCATGCAGATTCATTTTTCTCTTTAGACATGTGCCATGCTGACAGGCCTCAGGCTAGAACATGCTTTTTATCTGTGAAGGCTTTCTCTTGTGCTTTCACTTGGAGTAGGTGATACTTTGAGGTGAAGGTGGGAGGCTGTGCTGTGCTGTTGGGAGCCAAGACCTGGGCTGCTGCTCTGCACTGGAAGTCAGACTGTTCCAGGCTTGTGACTTGGGTTCAGGAGTACTAAAGAGTTCACATGTATGAATGAAAGGGAGAGAGGTGTGGATTCAGAAAAGATTTGCTTGAGAAGAGACATTTGAGTTTAACTTCTGTGTTTGCTTTTGTATATTGAAATCCTAAAAGTCTCAAGAGAGAGATTGAATTTTAAGAGTGGTGTCCTTATAATCTTGTGTTCTTACTTTTTGCTATGTTGGGCTAATACTTGAACAGAGGTCTTGAACACCACAGGAATCCAGGTGAGAAGAGGAGCCTAAAAATCACAAGTTATGCACTCATGGAGGTTGTATCAGAAGTTCTTTATGAGAGATGTAGCCTTTTTATTGAATCCTTAAGGCACAGGCACTGTGCCTTGCCATCTCCTTGACTGCCCCAGGAGCATGTTCATTAACTCCCACTGTCTTCTGCATTAGCATTGGCTTCTGTGCTCCATTTAGATTTTCTTTAAAGCATTACGTAAACAACTATCACGTAAATACAGGCGTTTGTAATGGTGGTTTTAATTTAAAAAGACTTTTGGATTCATACAAGTAGACACATGCTTGCACAAAATAACTTTTGGCTTTCCCCTAACACTTTTTAGAATAATTTAAAGGAAGAAAAGATTTGCAAACAGTTGTAAAAGAGCCATAAAAAACTGTCAAATACCAGACCTTCAGCTAATTGTAAACTGTTTTGCTCTTGGAAGTCATACAACATTGATCTCATAGCTGCTTCATTAAGAAGGTGCTTCTCTGTAGCACAGGAGCTGCTTGCCTAGGTAGCCATGAGCAAAAATAGCAAGAGATGTTGGGCTTCTGCTATGAATGCCCAGTATAAACTAGAATAGCTCCAGGCAACTGAAGTATTCTGTACCAAAAAGGAAGGCAAGCATTGCAGGGAGCTGAACAGGAAAAAGCTGCAGAGCTAAAAGCTGTTTTTCTCTCCTCTCAACTTCTCTTCCCTGGAAAAGGCACAGCATCTCCAGCTCTTTGCGGGCAGGCATGGCAGAGGTGGGGTGTGTTTTGGAAGGATCCACTGGCACAAGAAGATGCAGGTATGGGTGATGAGTGCAGTAGCACTTGCAGGCTTGCTCTTTGACTGACTGTCCTTATGGAATATGATTTAATCTTCAATTTTCAAAGGAAGATGTGGAAAAAAAATCTTTCCTGGACAGAAAATTGGCTGACATCCCTGGCCAGCTGGTTATTGTATATTTTTTTTTCAGTGTACCAAGGAAGACAAGCATTCATGGTCAGTTTTTTCTGGTTGGGATTAAAAAATAAAGTCAATGGCCCATTAGACTAGATTGGTGGAAAAACTTTTCTCTGAATTCAGCTCTCATTCTGCAGCTGGGCAGCGTTTTGCTTGAAGAACATGCCTAGGTCTTGGAATTGTGTCCTTCCAGTGCTGTGAATTTAGAGTGTCTGCTTCAGGGAAATGTTAATAACAACCCACTGGGTCTCATTCCTAGTGTGTTCACTCTCAGTCTCTCTCCTTCAACCAGTTTCTAAAGCTCTATCATTAAATCTCTTTAAGAAGTGAAATTCTTGCCTTTGTGTGTTGGCTGAGCTGATGAATGGTCGCCTGTTATCTGCTTGGTCCATGACTGAGTCGGGCTGTCAGAAGGACAGAGCTGAAGTCAAAAGGACTTTATTTTAGGCTTCTCTATGTCCTCTGGCTTAGCCATGGAGTGGATTCCCTTCCCATCTGTTTCTGAACCAGAAATGTCCTGTTTAACAAGAAGGAAGACTGGGGATTTTATCTGGCCCAGCCATTTCCTTCTTGATTTCCTGATTTCCTTCCCCTGCAGCAATCCTGTGCTGATCCTCCACCTCCAGCCATTGGGTACAGGACATGGCCTGCTTTGCAGTGATTCTTGCAGCTGCTAAACAAGGGGAGGGAAACCAAAATGTCATTGCTGCAGTGAATTTGGACATCAGCTGTATGTGCCCAGTTGCTTGAATTCCAAGTCTGTACTGGCAGTGGAATGTCTTGGTTTGCAGATATTGATGTGCTACTTAGGAGCTGCAGGGAAGGTTAAAATCCTGCATTTTCTTCTAAAAAACTATTAGCTTTGCTCTGAAAAGCTTATGTGTGGGGTACCTGATACCGGTCTCTGCTTACAGAGCCTGAGTTGGGTGCAGTCATTAGCACAGGGTGTGTGTACGTGACTGTTCAGACCAGTTTCAGTCAATGGTATCTATTGGGTAGTGCAGGTGAAGCTTGCAGGCACAGTGTGGTGTTCTCCTCAACCCCAGAAGTAACTCCATGTAGGGAGTAAGTTGCCAAACCTTAATTGGGGTTGTTCTTGCTGATTGTTTAATTTTTACTAGGTGCTGAATTCCTGGCTCAGAGATGTTACAGGGGAGAGAATGGGTTGGACAGGAGGTGGCCTTCAGTGCTCCCATTGCAGTGCACATCCAAAGGTCAGGGAATAGTCCAGCACGTAATAATTCAAGAAGAAATTCCTGGAGATAAAAATGAAACAATAGCGAGTGAAAAAAAAATAGAACCCTAAAAATCATCTGTGTGCCCAGATTCATACCAGGTACCATCACCCATGCAATGGTTTGTTGGTCTGATGCACCACTGTCCTTGCCAGCTTAGGTGTGACTGACTTCTCCGAGTCATTCACCTTCCTCATCAGAAGCGTGTCAAGAGAGTCATTGAACCATCCCATAGATTTTGGCTTGGCTGACTGTAATAACTCTCAGCTTTGTGTTCTATGTATGGTATGCTTACGTGGTTTGGAAAACATTAGGAAAGGAAGAAGGGAATACACACTGTACAGCTTGGTCAAGGAAACACTGGTGAGTGATTCCCCCGTGACTCTGAGGTGGCAAGACCAGTTGGTGTTCCCTGCTTGATGTCTCACAGTCCTGCCCTTCTCTGACTCAATTGGTGCTAATAGTCCTTTTGCATCTTCTTGCCTCATTTATCTTTTTTTGGTTTTGTGTGTGTGTCTTTACTTCCAGAGCTTACTGCATCGTGAGGATGCATGGCTGCTAAGCAGTGCTCTGACTTGGGACTGTTCTTGCATTCCTTCATGGCTTTGCTCTGCCTTAGAGAGATAAAGTTTATCCCTGCTTTCCCAGTCCTCTTGAGTTTTGCCCTATTTTAACTGTCTTCTGTATCCTGGAGTCACCAGTACCTCTTCATACAAAGCTCAGTCCCCGTCTCCTGGCACTTCACTTCTTATTTCCTAATTACAGCCCTCAGGTACAGTAGGGGCTATCTCACAAAGTACATCTTATTTTTGGACTCTCATCTACAATGCACTTCTATAGTGCCCAGCAGCACTGTCTGCACAGGGCACTGGGGGTCTGTAAGGCATCATCCCCCTGGGATAGCAGGAGAATGTGAGATCCTTATCCTGGAGGTGGGCAGGCAGAGGTACAGGGGGTGTGCAAATGGGGCAAAAAGTCTATGAAAGAGGGGAGAACCAAGTGTGGACCTCCCAATGGGATATCCACTTGTGGCTGGATTCCAGGGCTGTTTTTTCCCCACAGTGACAGCCTTAGTTGGTCTCCAGATGCTGCCACAATATGAATAGTCAGTGCCAATAAAACATGCACAATACCATAAGCCTTGCCAGGGTGAGGATCTGGAGGGCTTGATGAACTTTGTAACAGCATTACTCTCTTGTAGGGGCACGACTGATGCAGGAATTGATTTCTCAGTTCAGGCTTCACCTTCTTTTGAGCAGAGTTCATCCCTGTTTGCTTTTCGTAATAGTGTTATTACACCTCACTAGCAGCAGGACAAGGGAGAAGCAACTGCACAGCTTTTCATTCCTCGTGTACTCCTGTGCAGTGATCAGCGGTGGTGAACACATCTGTCAGGCTTGAATTTTGCATATCTGATATGTTATCAGCTGACTATCATGGTATTAACACTAATACAAAAGACTCGTGGTTTAACTCAGAATTTTTCAGGACAAAGGGTTTCAGTATTAAAGAAAAAAGCAAAGGGGGGAAAAAAAGCAGGGCCATGCTGCGGTAGCAAGAATACAAAAAAATTGCATCTTTAAACTTTTTGTTTTTTCCTGATCTACTTTCTGTATGACTCACGAACCAGGCTGTAAAATGGCCTCCAAACATGCATGCATAATTTTGCACATCCAAGTGTCTGCATATGCAGTGCTCTTAAATATCCCGAGGCGTTGGCTTTGCTGCTGGGGCGGAGCAGGGAAGGGACGAAGGAGTTCATCCCCAGAAGGGCCCTAACTTGTGTTAGCATTGCTTCTCTGATGGCCTTACCCAGCCTTCCATGGGCACCTGTCAGCCACCAGCATTCATGCAACCTGGTCATCTCCACTTTTTTATGCTGGGCTCGTTAGCTTGGAAAATATGTGGGGTTTTGCTTTTTCTTTTTTTTTTCTTTTGGATTTTTTTGGTCATTTCCTCTTGTGAAGGGCATAGCCCATGGAAGAAGATGGGCTTTTGGAGTACCAGCTATGTCCTAGGAGCAAAGGAGGTCTGATGGAGTGTCAGGCTTTGGAAAAAGTCACACATGAAGCCTTAGAAATGAGAGTGTGGGCACTTTGGGTCGATGATACTGCTTTTTACCAATAGGGCAGCAAGACCTGCCATTTCTGCTCATTGAATTAACAAATAGGTTAAAAATTAAATCCACTTTTTTTTTTTTCCTTTCAGTGATCCCTGATGGACACCCTTTTAGAGCAGTCATCTTATCTGTGCTGCTCCTTTTGTAAAATAATTAAGAGCTCTTAAACGGCTTGCAGTTGCCAGAGCAGGGTTTTCACCCTCAGGAGGGGATGGACAAACTCTTTTCAGCTGAGGTAATAGAGGCCAGTTAAGTCAGTAATTTTAGGGACTATATTCTGGTGACATCTCCTTGCTGAAAGTGGCCTGTGTGTGCAGTGATACCCAGCATATATTTTGGGTGCTTACTGTTAGTTGGGGTGGGGTGAGCATACCTGACATAGCAGAAAGGTATTGATTTGATTAAAATCTGCTGCTTTTGTCTGGCAGAAGCCCCGAAGCTCCCTTTCACCCTTTCTGCAAGCAGAAAGAAGTGCAATTTTCATTCAGCATAGATGTTTCCCTTTCATCCCTGGAGCTAATTTTTTTTTTCCTGCAGCAGTTTTGGTGAAATTATGTATCGCTTGTGATAATTCATTTTAAAAATTCCTGAGCTGTGTGGCGTACTTTCATGAAAATTCATTTAGATAAAATTAGATATTATTGTTTAATGAGGTGGCATTTCAATTTAGACCTTGCATCATGCATATACCAAGAGTTTTTTATGGAATAGTTAGGTTCATTTGAGTAATAAAGGCTGAATCATGGGGGCTTTAATTCTTAATCGCTGTGAGGATTGTTATCTGTGGGATGTGAGCTGTCTTAGTGGTATTCAATCAAGTGTCCACTTAGCCGTGACCAGAAGTAATTGCTCCCAAGTGGGTTGCACAATGACCTGTTAATACTTGCTTTGACCCTCTGACCTTGTCTGCCCCATTGTTTAGGATTTTATAGCAAGCGAGTCTGCATTTCTGTGGGGTCAAGTAGATATCTGAGGTCAAACATTTTCTGATTACTCCATAGTGTACACTGTAAGTCTGCAGAGTTGTTGCATAGCAATAGTCACCGCTTCAGAGCAGGACGCGGAGGGTTGGGAAATTGTCTTCCTGAATGCATGTAAACAGTTTAATATTTTACTGAAAGAAGTTCATCTTGTAAATTAGGTATGAATAATACATTTGTAATTACTACTCATGTCTTTAAACACTTGTGTCTTAATTGGCTTGGGTATTTTTTTAATGTATTTGCATTTTGTCAGGGAAGTTAATTGTAACTTGCAGAGATGGGAGGCGAGTTGCGTGGACTGGGGATGGCTTTGTCCTGCATCCCTTTGGCACCTGGGCCTGTGTCAGTGCTTCTGGATGAGTTCACGTGGGAATTGCTTCATCCCTGCCTTGGACTGCTGCCGAAGACTATTTTATGTGCCTCTCACAGCCTTCCAGAATTAGCTTGACCTACTTGTTGATGGCTGCGACCTGCGGCCGGTTGGGACGTCCTGTATTAATTTATTGTCCGTCTTTAAATGTTGCTGGAAGCGTGGTCATATTGTGCAGTAATTTGCAGGGGGACTGACCGTGTTGTGTAGCTGAAAGGTGCTATTTTCTTAGCAGTGTATCTGGCACAAACAAAACCTTGGTATTTGTAGCACTACTCCCTCTTTTCATGTCGTGTTTGCTGAGTTCAGTAGCCAAAACACTTCTGCGCACCCTTCAGCCTTGTAGGTCAGCTTTGCTCTGAAATAACATATATGCCCATCTCTCTGCGTTGTATCCTAGGGAAAATATTTTGATCGTCGCTGCCTGAGCGGGGCTGGTGGGATGACATAAAGCAGTTGGATCAGGATACAGTTTGGGGACAAACACAGCTAGTGTTCCTGTGAGAGAGGCAGACTATAGGCAACTGAGTAAGCAAGAAGCGAATGCTAGAAACAAAATTATATAGCATATGTGGGGGAGAAAAACAAAACAGTGACTCTATTTCCACTGCCAGAATATTTAAAAACAAACAAACAAGAACGCACAGCAAAGCATTCCTTGCAGTGAAGGGAACCTGTGGGTTTTCCTCACTATGCCTGAGCCTGTGTGTGAATCTCCTCTTCCCAGAACACTCTGGGAGTTTGGACCGTCCCTTCTCTAATATTTACTTCGTGTTGCATCGCTGGATGGAGCCATTCCTTCTCCTGGGGCCTGCAGGGACCCTTGGTAAGGGGAACGGGGTATGGGGAGCTTGGGTTTCTTTCCCTTGGAGCCAGAAGGATGGCAAGGCTCTGGGTGACAGTGCTGGAGAGGCAGCAGTTCTTACCAGGTGCATGTTTTAGGGTTGATAGTGATGAAAAAGGTGTATCAGGACAAGAGAAAATGGCTTCAAGTTGCACTGGGCAAAGAAGTGTAGTTTGGATATTAAGAAAAATTTATTCACTGACAGGGTGGTCAGGCTTTGAACAGGAGGGCAGTGGTGGAGTCACCATCCCTGGAACTGTTCAGAAATGTGTGGATGCTAAGGGACATGCTTTAGTGGTGAACATGGCAGAGCCGGGTTAATGATTGGACTCCGGGTCCCTTCTCTGTTGGGATGTCTGCAGCAGAGCACTCTGAGGAACTTGCTTTTGGGGGAATGATCTTGTGCCTAGGCCAGAATAAACAGAATATTTCTTCAGTTTTGAAAGGAATGCAAGCGGATGCCACGGAAATGAAAGATCGCATTTAACACAGATACCACAACCTTGATCTTTCTTTTTTTTTAGGTTGAAATGTGGGAAAACATCCGAGATGTTGCAGAAGGTTTTTGGGAAGCCTGCATTTCCCACACGCTCAGGCCTGTGCAATGCCTTTGTAGGTGGTGTGTGGTTTGTGTCAATCATCAGTCAGGTGCTAATGGTGATAGAGCTGCATTCAGCCTCTGAACCCGATGCTGAGTGCATTGATCTCTGCAAACACATTTATACAAGCTGGGGGAGCTGCAGGCTTGCAGCCACAGTTTTCAGCCATCTCCAGAGTCCTCTTCTGTGGCTCAGGCAAAGGCAGAACACCACTTCTGCAGCAGCCTCAGACGTTGCTGCGATGAGCCCTTCCCTTGCTGTGATATCAATTTAGCTATTTCATCTTTTCCCCTGCAGACTAAGCAGCAGCACAGATTGGCCGTTATAATTAATTTCGTGCAGGAAGCAAGAGCTGAATGTTCCAACATCTGATTTTAACTCTGGTTGAAGCGGGCACTCCTTGTACCTGCTACTCTTCCAGTTACAAGGAAAATATGATACTTTTCATGGGACTGGGTATGAGTTGGGAGATGAAGTTTTAGTGGGTCAGTGTAGCATCCTCATTAGATCCATACTGGAGCAGTTGTTGAGCCAAGTGAACAAAAGAATTAAAAGGAACACCCAAGAGTTGTTGGGGCACTTTGTGTCTTGGCCTTTTGAGCTTTTTCTGTTGTGACTGGTCACATATTGCCACTTTTCTGAATCCACCACCAAAAGTGCATCATGAGACAGTGATACTCTCCTGTCACCACATGATAATGGTGCTGTGTGCCTTCTCCCATTAGTTTGTTTTTTAGAAAGCATTGTTTTTGTTAATGCTGCATACCTGTCAGTGTGGTCCTAGGATGCCCTGCAGAGCTGCTTCTGCCAAGCACTGGGCATCCCTGAGTGTTGCTAAAACTTAGATGAGAAGCAGTGGTGCTCAGCAATTCTCAGAAGCGCTCGGCACCTTCCAGGATAGAGCAATTTAAAAAAGAACAAAAAAACAAACCCCGCACAACAAAAAACATGAGATGTAGTTATGCAAATTATGACCTTTAAATGCATTTTATATTTGGATTGAAGTTGCTAAAGCATTCTTTCCAAGTTCTGTTTTTTTTCAGTGTGATTCTGCTTCAGGTGCTTCTCCTTTGTATTGGTGGAGCGGTGCCGGTGCTGCAGAGGGACCACGGGACATGGTGACACAGCCACTGTGCTCTGGAATGGGTAGTGCTCAGTGAGCAAGGAGCCTGAATAGGTGGATTTTAATTTCTCTGGAGGGTCTGAGCACGTTAACTAGATGGCAGATTCCTCATTAGCGAGATGGATTAAAATTTGTATCATGGCTGATGCCTATCCTGACTAATTCGTGTAAGTAACAGCTCGTTCAACCAGAGCTATTGGATGTGGCTTGGGTGGAGGAGAGGAATTGGCTTCTGCGGAGGATATTTGCAAAAAGTCACATTTCCACCATATGTTAGCAGGAGTCTCTTTGGATGCAGGTTTTGGATGGAGTCCTCTGTGTTGCTGTAATCTGGTTTGTCCTTTTTCTACCACTAGTTCTGAATCATACCAACTAAACTTGGACTCTTCTGCCTGTTTCCTGAAGGACAGTGGGAACATTTCTGCTGGCTCAGCTGCCTTTTGCCTCTTAGTTCATCTTGATGAAAAAGTAAGGTCTGGAGCACTAAAGGAGAAATTTTGTGTCAGTAAGGAGTGAGAAGGGCTGCAAAAAAATTGGAAAATTGTTTCAAATTTAAAAAAAAAGAAGGAAGATACCATGAACCTCATCAATCCTGATTTAGGTCCGGTTTGTGACAAATCATTATGTAGGAAGGGAGATATCCCTTTAATTTTTAATAGCTTTGCCATGAAGTTTTATTAGGCAATAATCTGGATCGTGAGTGGATAAAAGATAAGTGTGAGGGCCAAGTAATTCTTTCGCCTCCTGTGCAGCATGGAGAGGGAGAGAGGGGTCATGGCAAGCCAGCTGCCTTCTGAAGCTCAGAGCAGCATCCTTCTGTGTGCCACAGGCTTACCAAGTGCTTCCAAATGGATGTTTACAACATAAATATGTTCAGGATGTGGGTAGCGAGAGAAGTGTGGGAATAGACGTGAAGGTGCATGGGAGTGGGGATGTGAAGGGGGAGGTGTGAAGAGAGCCAGGAGAGTGTGATGCACATTTTGCAGATAACTTCTCTTCGGGTACCTCCTTCCAAAGCCTGGGTGTGGACTTCCCTGCTCTCACCAGCATGTCCTGGGGCTTTATGTTCACTGCACAGAGCTTCTCTTACCCATCTCTGCCAACATCCCCGCTACCTTATTTCCAGAACGGTTTTATTTCAGGGAACAGCAGCTGATAATAAGTGCAGATTGGTCAAGTAGCTTAATTTGTAGTTTGGTGGTTGGTGGTTGGCGTTTCTTACAGTATTTCCCAGGCACTGAATGCAATAGACATTTCACTGGCACTTAATAAAGCAGTGCAGGGCACTCCTTGATAATATAATCCTTATGCCATCCCGGCTGCTAAACCCATGAGTCCCTCAGGCAGTAGTAGACAACTCCACTTGGCGTTGCTGCTTGTTTTACTGTTGTCTCAGATGACTAGGCAGCATTTCTGCAATTTTAAGGCAGCGTGTTATTGCAGTATCTGGGATGAAATTACCACTTACAGATGTAGAGGTGACAATCTGGCTCCCTTTGGTTGTTGAGCATTGGTGACTTGGGAAGGCTGCTGGTGTGGGGGACCTTTGTCACACTGCAATGACTACCAGAACTGAGCATCTGGGCCTCTCTTGTAATTTTTTTCCCCTTCTTATTTGAACATCTGCTTGCCTGATTGTTTTCTGGTTTTGTTCTTTTTTGTTCTTTTTTTTCTTTTCTGTGGCTCTTTTAATTTGTGGTAAATGCGTATTTAATGTAAGTAAGATGTTAGCTTCTGTCTAGTTTTTCAGCAAGCATTCCAGTAATTACTGGAGTACCTTTGAATGCTACAGCTGCTATTTCTAAGTTAGGGAATCACATTTTCCAAGCATTTATAACTGAATTCACATGGGTAAAACTTGGCATTCAGATTGCCGGCCCACATATCTTATTTTGTCTTGATCCTTTAAGTTAGCATGTCAGCTTTGTATTTGATTGAAATGTTAAAAATGCCTTCTTGCTGCTTTGGGTGGGCTTGTAGTAGTGTTGTTTTATGAAAGTGTTTCAGTTTTTTAAAAGTTGCATTGTTTTGGGCCCTGAAATTGTTTCTTTGTAGTTACTGGTGTCTTTTTTTTCTCCCTTCTTTTTCTGTCTTCCTCACCCCTTATTAGTGTGAATTAGTCACTATTATTTTAATATTACTTGGGTTTTTACATTAGGTCTTTAAGGAGCTTCTCAGAATGTGGTTTGATCCTTTCTCTGCTGATATCAGACAGTCCCTTTGTGCCAAAGGATGTTGGCTAAGGCCAGGCTTCCCCCTGTGCCCTCAGTGATGTCAACTCAGTTTTTCCAAAGGGTCCTGGAAAGCCATGCACCCAGTTCCTGTTGATTTTGGATAATTAAAAAACAACCCTTATGATTCTAAATTCACCTTATGTTTTCATCACAAATAGTAAGTGTTCTGTCCGTAGGATTGTGATTCCCTGTGGATTGGCTGCACTGGCAGCAGTGCTTTGCTTTGCATTATTTGAATGCTGGGTGGATTTGAGGATGTCCCAGTGCTGTCGTCACAGCTCCAGCCCCGCGGCTGCTCTGCAGCATGAACTGACTCTCTGTCTTTTTCTCTCCCTTTTTCTCTTTTAAAGCTGTGCTGTCTGGTCTAAAGGAAAAGTGATTTTTGCATTTTTTCTGCTCAGAGAGGGTTTTTTTTTCTGTTTTGAAACTGTTTTGTGGCACTTACAAGTTGAAAGGTAAACAGGGGAAAAGAAAAAGACAAAGGAAGAGATCTGAAATTTGACCTCCAAATATACTTAGTAGATGTGGTTATAACAGAGCTTTTCTGTGGAGGAAGTAAGGTACAATGTGTGTGGTTTGTTTCTGTATGCTGAATGTAGGGCAGATGAATTGAACAATAAAAACTAAATTGATTGATCTGATTGGGCTAAAGACTTAAGTAAATTATATTATTTAGTAACACAAATCTTGTGAAAGTCTCATTCTTCCAATAACAGTCTGAGAATAAAACCAGACTTAATTAACTACCAGTATTAATTTATGTCATTGTTATCAGCAATAGTTCATTCACATTTTAATATTTGAGCTGCTTAACTATCATTTGTGGTAAATGTCCCTTTAATGGGACATGTAAAGTGATATTTCACATGTAGTTATGCTTTAATTACAAATATTCAGGAGAGAAACATATTCAGTCTTGGAGGATAAATGGTAAAGTTTGACTTTAACTCAGGTTTTACTTTGATGTTATAGGAAGCTGGTATTTATAGGCCCTGTAGTACTTGGTGCTCTGTGCTTCTTCCCTGGGATGCAGGTGTGGACGTATGAGTGTGGAGGAACACCCATTTTGTGCCCAGGATCACATGTGGTCAGTGCAGGGAACAACTGTCCTGTGAGCAGGGCTGTTTGAGGCCAAAATGGGCAGAAAACGACCCAAAATGCCTTTCCTGCTGCTCCATGTGGTGCCCGTGGGTGCACAATGGGATGGGCTCCCCTGTGCTGTGCCATCCTCTCATCTACAGCGAGAGCATCCAGACAGGGCTGTGGATTTTGGCTCATGGGCGTTTTCAGAATCGCTTCAACTCGGGGAATTCATAACTTTGGAATTCAGCAAATTTGCACAACTCCGTGCATCTCTGCCTCCGTCAGCACACACCGGCTTTCTGCTTTCCTCACCTTGTGCGTCCCGGGCTAAACATCTTGTGATTAACAACCCAACTTTCAGGGGCTTGGGTTTGTGAGCATCTTATCAGCAGCCCTGCGAAGTTGGGGAGGGAAAGGCAGCGCTGGGCGAGCGCGGGCCGGGCCGGGGCGGCTGCTCTGTGGTTTGTTGTGTCTGGTTTGGTTCCTACTTTTCAACTTGCAGTTGCATTTGGTCATTCGTAGCTTATTTTCCTAGTCTGGCCAAGCCAGCAGGATCCCCATGCGCTGCAGGGGAACATAAAACATCAGCCTTTAAGCTGGAGTGCTCAGTAGATAAGGATTTTAAGACTCTTGCATCATGCGCTGTGTCTTATGGGCTTACTTAGTATACTCCATTTGATTTAATTTAGATATTGAATAAGGAGAAACACTTTAATAGCCAGAAAAAGTACTGTACGTTGTAGCGCCTCTTCTTTCCCTGTTGCCTTAAAGACAGATGGCCGGGAGGGCTGGCTTAGGCTGCGATTACATTTATTTAATTGTAGGCAGTAACAGGGTGTTTTCAAACTGCTTAAAAACGGTGTTACACCTTATCTATGAAGTATTTCAAAAAGCCGACAAGAATTCCTTGTGCTTTTGTTTTATTTTGTCTTTGCCATGACTAAACGTAAAGGGTAAGTTTTCAATCTTTGCAAGGATTAGGAAATCTGCAAAATTAGTGGATTATTTCAGCTGGATGGCTTGGGGGGGGCACAAAAAGTCACTGGGTGTCTCTGCCAGTGGTGTCCCCTTCCTTTCCTGTTTTATAGATACAAATAAGAACAGTAAGCAAGTTGCTATAAAAGTTAACTTGCACGCTGCTGTGTAGCCATTTATCTTGCTAAAAGGTTTAGTTTGCTGTGTGTTTGTGTTGGCAAGGTTAGGGATGGCTGGGGAGCAGGAGGTGTTGCTGGATGGCATTCCCAGGAGTTAGAGAGAACCTCGGGATGTGGTTTGCTTGGCATGGATCAGCCTTGGTGGCCATGCTGGTGTCATTGCTTTCGCAGGACGTGGTGACAAGTGGCTGCTATCAGTGCTCAATATAGATTAAAAGGAAAAGAAATAGCAAACCTGCCACGAACATTTTACTGTAGCAGGGAGCTGGCAGGAAATGTGAAATATTTGCAACAGACTTAGGAGTTCTGAGGTGGGATTGGGATTGTTTGCAGAGATCCCTCGGTTGGCCAAGATGCACATGCTGGATTTCATCACTGTAACAGGCTTGTGTGCCTTTCACTAAACACTGTAAAAAGTGCCTTTGGATTATAATACGTTTGCATTTATTATTTTATATAGCACATATTTATGTAATACAGTCTTGCATTTATTTATATTTATAGATAACTTTTCCTTTAAGGCTATTAATTATTGCATGAGTCTGCACCACCCTGCAGTAATCACGGCTGCGTATTCTCTCTCAGTCAGCGAGAGCCTGGAGGATCTTCAGAGTGGGTGAAAATTATCCCAGACGTAGGTTTAAAAAAAGAAAGAGGGGAGAAAAAAAAAAGGGCAAAAGAAAAGCAGGCCTCCCAAAAGCTGTGGTGGAACCCAGTATTAGCAAATGCTTCTAGGAAGTTTGACTGAGAGCCATATGGCAATGTGGGGAGTATTATCCATCGCTCCAGAAGTTGGTCTCTGAATCAGCCTATTGACTTCAACAGCACTTAATCATGTGTTTTAGTTCTTCTTTGAAAAGGCTTGCATTCCTGAATCATGTCCTCCGATTTTAACCACTAGACGGTACTTTGTTGTGTGGTAGCAGACAAGTTCAGTCATATTTCTGTGACTAAGTTTGCAAGTTGTGACTGCATCACTAGTGAAGTATGCTGATGAATATTCCCCTTCTTATCAGAATCCAAACATTTGCTGCTGTTCTTGAATTTTAGGGTGAAACTCAGTTTCTTCTTGGAAGGAATTGGTGGGATGCTGTGAGATACTCTGTATTTCGTATGTTCATCTGCAGCGTTGTGGATGCTGTGGTGGGAATAAACAGAGGCAAAACCAGTGATCTCAAGTTACTGCCCTGAATTCTGCTTTCCTGAGTGTTGGTGGTGATCAAACCCATGTAATAAACCAAGAACCAGTCATGTGGGTCCAGATTTGGATTGTATTTGGATGCTGAAGAACATTGCAGAGCCTCAGATGTGGCTCTGCTGTGTCAGGGATTATTTGGACTCTGGTGGAAAAAAATGGTGGGTTTATGTGTCTTTCTGGGATATACTAGTTTGTGTCCCTTGCATCCACAAGTCCCTGCTGCCCTGGTGTCACTGCACAGGTGGAGTTGCCAGGTACCACTCGTGGGTTACAGGGATGCAGATGTGGGTGCTGGGAGATTCAGCTGCCTCAGCAGCAGAAATGCAGGGGATGTTCATTCTCCTCCCTGCTGCAGGAGATCCCAAAGATCTCTGCTCCAGTCTGTCCATTATTAAAGGAAGCTTGGGACAAACCCATGTGCTACTACCTGGCTTGACACACGGAGGGGAACAATCCCTGTCCCAGCTCCGGGTGAGGGGGTGCATGGGCTGTGCTTTCATCCCTAAGATTCATTATATTTCAGCAGAATTTTTTGTCTCACCTTTCTGTGTTTTTACAGCTAAAGCAGTTTTTACTTCCCAACTTTCAACATCTGGAATTCGGTTTCAGTTTATTAAAAAAAAAAAAAATTCATAATCCGCAGTCTGGATGAAACACCAATGCCTTTGTATTTGCCCACAATTTTTCGTTTTAATTTTGTATCCTTGGCAAATGCCAGAAGTCTGAAGTAGTTGCATGTTCAGTAGCTGCTGTTTTCTGCTGTGTCTTAGGCTTAAACCAGGTTTTTAAATTTTTTTTCTTATTAGACACTTTTCTAATTGGGGATAATACCAAAATGATAAATCAAATTAAGCATGAGAGCAAAGTGGCTGATGCACAAAGCTGTGTATAGCTGCTGTCTTCTGCAGCTAAGTTGTCTCCCTGTAGCTCAAGTTCTTTAATGGGCCTCTTAGGCTCTGTTGTTTTTTTTCTTTAATAAGGTAGTGTGTAGATCCCATTGACTTCAGTTGTTGATTGGGATGCCTGACAGCCGGGAAATTAAGCCCCTTCTTTGTGACCGAGTTGAAGGCCAGATTTTCAAGGATTTTCAAATGCTTAGCACCCATAATTGGTGTTAGATTTTTTTTTTTTTTTTGGAAAAAGTTCAATTCTCATTTGGACATCTAAATAAGGGTGAGAGATTACGATACTTGTAGCTACTGATGTTACTAAGATACCATGAAATTTTTTTAGCAGAACCTGGCTAACGTGCTGGTTACTTTACTGTCCTGATAAGTTTTGTTCTTCTGCATTTCTGCCTTGTTTGCAGATGCTGAGCATTCCTGCAAATTCTGGTCTTGGAGGAGAAACTTCCTTGTTTCAGCCACATTTTTCTGTTTTCTGTAGTGATTGTGGGGGAGGGAAGGGGTAGAATGAGTTGAGTAAATTAGACAACTGTTGGAAAAAAAGGGGGACATGCAAAATCAAGTGTTCTACTTGCGTAATCTGTTTAACACCAGCGAGCCACAGAGCCTTGTGGGACACAGGAATAAAAGGAACATCTGTGCAGGCCACATGGCATGCTCTGGAGGAGCCCTCCATCCCAAGCAGCTCTGCTCTATTTGCAAATAAAAGCTTCAACCAACATCAAAAAGTTGAGGTGGATCCCAGCTGAAAGGCAAGAACAAATGTTACTACTCAGCACAGTGAAGCAAGCAGCCTTTGTGGTCTTTTTAAGGATGCTTTGGGCATGTGTTTCTAATGGCAATTTATTTAAAGGGGGAAAAAAAAAGTAAAAACGGAGCGGGGGGGAAAGAAAAAGGGGAAAAACGGGAAAGAAGAAAAAACAGTTACTTATTTTGGAAAAATTATATCTCTATTGAAACATTTTAGGAACTTCCTGAGTATCTCAAGCTACAATCAAAATAGATGAGGTAGAAATAAGAATAGAGACGTTAGGGGATTTTTGAGGGTGTGTGTTNGGATGTTAGGGGATTTTTGAGGGTGTTTGTTTCTTTCTTTTTTTCTTTTTTTTCGTTTTTTTTTTTTTTTTCTCCCACTTGGATGTAGACATCTTTAGATCCCAAGGTTTTCCAGGCTGATCTTACTCCCCTTATTTTGCCGTTGGTGCTGGTGACTGTGTATATGCACCATGGTTAGGCAGAGCCCTGGGGAGCTTTGGCCCCACTCCCCCAGGAAACTCACCAGAGGGGAGGATAAACAAGCCAGTAGTACATTTTATTTCCACGTAGAACCTGTTGGAGTGCAAGGACACATCTAGTTCGGGGCTTTGCGTTTTCTAGACAGGCTGTATTGTTTTTAACAGAGTCATGTATCAGCAAGCTGAGTAGTCTGTATCAAGAAGGCACGTATTTTTTAATCTGTAAATAGGAAAGGATGGTGTCTCATCTTTATTCCAATGTACCCAGGGTGGCAATAACGCTTTTTAAATCCCTGTGAAACAGATTGTATATGGCAAAATTAATGTCTCAACTCTCCAAGTATTTTCTCTAAAATATTTGAATTTTTGGGTTTATTATGCCGCTTGTTTAAAATAGCGAACGGTATCAGCCATGCATTCAAAGCTTAATTGGTGGAACACAGATTTATTCTAATTTAAAACAGTCACTTAAAAACAGTTTTGTATATATGTATACATGGGCACAACTTTTCATACAGTTGTCTGTTTTGGAGCGGTCTCTTAGGCACTGATGTAAAAGTTGAACCTGTTTTCTTTTGTGCAACATGGCTTTGAGAAATCATTAAAACAGAGTTCTGTAGTTCCATAGCAGTCAGTAAACAGCCTGACGCGAGTCATGTGTAAAATGATTGAAGTTCTGCCTTTGATCAGGCTTTGATTGTGCCAATGTAGTCTCGAGGTGTGTGTGTGTCTGTGTGTGTGTGTATATATGTGTTGGTGAAAGCTGCTTTAGTGAACATTTGGACAAGTGGCAAAATAACATGTCCATCAGCGATTGCCACAGCAGGATGGTGATGGAAGAGCAGCAGCAGAACCACAGCATGTGCTCATCTGTGTCACCCACCCCCAGTGGGACATGGTCGGTGTGGAGATGCTTTGGGTTGTTTCCCTCCTTTTTCGGTCACATTTGCCATTTGTCTTTATCTCCTCAGCCCCTTTCTGACTTGTCCCACCCCTTGTCATCATTTCATAAGGACTTTGCCACCCATTTTCTCTTTTGAACCGGGCTCTGTTGTGATGCCCTGTCTGGGAGCCCCAGGGTGTTTTACAGCTCACTGTGATGGCTTTGGAGTTTGCTGCACTGACAAAGGTCGGCACAGGTGACCCGGCCAGATCCATGCAGCAATCCCTGCCTCGCTCCAGTGGAGCACGGGAATTTCAGGTACTTTCTTGTTTTGAAGCCTTTTCCCCCCACTGCACCTCTTCTCGTTCCCCTGAGCACACGGTGATGCATCTGCTGCCTGTCAGGTGTGTCCTACCCAAGGTACAAAGCTCCCTCATACCCAGGCAGCCCTTGGCATGGGATGGCACTTCCAGCCTGTGCCACCCAGACACTGCTGGATGTGATGCACCGTGCTATTCCTTAGGTGACAGCATAAACTCCTGACAGCTCTTTAATGCATCAAGGGCTGCAGCAAGTTCTGTGGTTTGGTGTGTGAAATGATGCTCTCAGTTCCTTCAAAAGCCCCAGGAGCAGCCAGACACCAGGGTGGACGTGCACAAAGAGGGCTGGAAGCATCAGGGAAAGGTGAGGGATCTCATGGTGATGAGATGAAGTCCATAGTGATCTGCTAGGTCTGAGCTGTGTGCCTCTGCCTTGGAGATTTAAACAGTGAAATATTAAAACTTGTCTTTCAAATCTGTTCAATATTACGAAGATTAATTTTTGTTGGGGGCAGATTAATAAGTTTCCTATTCTGATTAATACAGTGATAATAAAAACGTTGTGATTGCTGGAATTAATGAAGCCCAGATTCCTGTTTCAAGGTTTGATTGACTTTGTACTTGAGTTATGCTAAAGCTGCTGCATCTCATTGCCCCTTATTGAGCTGTAGCCTTCAAAGAATCTGTATGGGAATAGGGCAGCACAGGTCTGTGTTGGAGGGCTGTGCTGCAGGTCCTGTCAAAGTCCTTTATGGGGGAGAAGGTTTGTCAAACAGTGATCAAGATTTCTACTTGCATTGCAGCAGTATTAGAGTTTCCGTGTCTTTAACCCAGCACGCTATTTCTGTGAAAGTTGTAGAAGAGGAGTGGCCAACTCAAATGTGTGGGCACATCATTAAAAGCTTCAATTTGTCAATGCCAGATCAAACTCGAGTGTGTGGGCAGATCATTAGAGGCTTCAGTTTATCAGAACTGATCTATAATCTGTTCCTCTCCCTCCTCCACCCTTCTCCTCAGCAGTACGTGTAGTTTCCACAGGTTCTCCAGCATTGAGGTCCATGGAAGTGCCTGAGCTGTCTCTGTGCTCCCAGGCCATGCTGGGCTCCCTCCCTGGTAAGCAGCTGCTGTGCTGGGCTCAGCCTGGAGCTGCCAGGGAGCAAGCTGGCTCCTGGGGACAGCTGATCAAATGGGTTTGGAGGCCTCCAGTGGTACAAGCCCTGGAGTTAATGCCGTGAGAACTCATGTCTTTGGGAACTCTCTGCTCCCATTAATCCGAGGGATTCAAAAGATGCAGGTGGGGCTGGGCACAGAAAGTACACGGTGATCATGTAAGCTTTGTTCCCTTGGGAAACCTGGCTGAAGAAATGTTTTCTGAAGTGTGTTGGTGAGGTCAGTTTTTGATGACTTAAGAAGCATCGATTTTTCCAGGTGCACCATCACAGTTCAGGCCAGGCTGGATGGGATGTTTCTACCTACTCCCAGTATTATTTCTTGTCCATTGTGTAGAAGCTCTCTGGCTTTCAAATCTCCTTGTTGACAAAACAATGCCAAGGTATTCCTTATGATTGAGGAGGGATGTGAAGGTGAAGAGTGATCAGGAGATGAGGACAATGCTTCTGTACATTGTAGCTGCCGACCAAACATATTATTTAGACAATAATTTTGCTTCAAAAGTCTCAAAGATTAACTCTTTTGAGCAAGCATTACCCAAAATGAGCCTCAATTCTTCATCTTCTGCAAAAGGCTAATGGTACTTTGCTGCTCTACAGACGTATCATGGATAAAGATTACTAAGGAGTTGAATACTGTGGTGCAGGAGGTCAGCTGGAGAAATCTTGCCCCAACATATGTAGATTCAGCTTTTTGCTTGACTGCAAACCCATCTGCATATCTGTCATCAAGCACAGCAATAAAGCAAGGCTCGGATATGTGTTTCTGACACTGCTCCATTGCTTCTCTCAAGTGCTCTGCTCCTCATGAATAAAATAAAACTGATACAAGATGCAGGTCACTTTTGGTTTGCAGGTGTTTCAGAGTCTCCAAGAAAGAAGTCATGTTTAGCATAAATGCTGTTTAAAACCCCCTTTTGGATCTATTTTTGTTGTGTAGCACAGTTTTCTAATAGGGTCACATAATCCCTATATTTAGATTTCTGAACTCTTGTGATCTCTGAGCCGTTGCATAGCATTCAGCAAAGAGTGGGAGAAAGCCCCAGGGCCAGAGAAGTACCTGAATTTTGTCTTGCAAAATTTCATGCAGTTGTTGCTAGGACAGAAGCTTCCAGATGTTCCTCAGGAAGGCTGCAGTGGGCTGCCAAAATAACTCTGTGATATTCATTTGGAGATGACAGTACTTGCTCCTGTCAGAGTGCTGGTAAATGCAGGAAGGCTGGGAACAGCCTTGTGGATGCTATGGAAGGAGAGGATTGGGGAATGAAGGGATCAGAAGCACCACATGTGATTTTTGCTTTCATATTTTTCCTTACTGTCCTTTAGGACAGTTTTTTCCATTGCAAAGTTTGTTTTCTCCTCTGAGGTTTTACTGCTGCTGCTTCTTGTTGTGTGGTGGTCCAGGGAGCCGAGGTTGTCCCGGGTGTTGGTGCATCCATTTGGGCAGTGAGTGCCCTTCCCCAGTTTGGGCAGGAACTGGAGCTGCTGTTTAAATCCCCTGTGGTTTCATGAGTGTGATGCAGAACAGCCTCTGAACAACTCTGGTTGTATTTCTGAGTATGAGTTACTCAGTGCAGATAATTTATCAGTGAAGATATTATACAGCTTATTTTAAAATATCCTTATTAGGAAAATGGATGTTTCATTTGTACAGGGAGCAGCCTCCTCTGAGCTAAGCTTAAGCTCAATCTGTGTTACTAATAGCTGGGGAAAAAAAACATACTAATTGGTATTTCTTAACTGATGTTTGCAAATGTTGCTTTTCCACCCTGAACATCAAATAGTTTTATATGTGTTTTTCCTTATCTCAGAGGAAAGATTAATGCTAACAAGAGATGCTACATTTTGTTAAGGTTTTATCAGGACGCAGTGAGTGAAGACAGTAAATAGTTCAGAAATTTAGAGAGTGTTATATTTTGATAATGCAAAGTAGGTTAAAATATCTGGATTTTGTGCTCAGTGCAGTGTCTTTGAGCAGAATAAGGATTTGGATGGTGACACACTTTGGTATTTAGAAGGAACATAAGCTCGCCTGTCGGAGGAGCACGTTGCAAACGTGAAATAAAGTGTGTCTCTAAAAACCTTTCTTAATATTGTAAGTTTTGGTTTTATTTAAAGCCAAATAAAGTCTGCTGTGTGATAACATTTGATACATAGACGTGCTTCTATAATGCTCCCCCTACCTCCAGCATTTAAAACCACCTTTTATTTTCAAAGGAAAACAATAGGCTTTGATACAATTCTGACTGAGTGAAGTTTTAAAACCTGTTTTTGTCTTCCAGTTTCCTGAGAACATTTTTTCTGAGTGAATCCAGCTTCCAGACACATTTGCCATGAGAAGGGTTCCGATCCTTTCCTGTATTTGCCCTGAGTCATGAATGGATACATGTGATGCTGGCAAGTAAAACTGGTGAGTCGTCAAAACTGAGTTTGCAGTAACTCTCACTTTTTTCTTACAAGCTCTCTTTTCCCTCACTCTTTTCTCCCCTTTTTAATATGGTGGGGATTTGGCTTCAGTTTTTGTATTGCATGTGTTTAAAAGCAAGTCACCACCATTCTTAAAAAAACCCCAAACAACCCTCATTTTAGTGAAACAGCAGAGATAACAAATATTGCCAATACAGAAAATATACTCCCTCCCTTCCTTTCTTCTCTTCGTACCCTCAAATCCTATGAACTATGAAACTGAAGGCATGCAGATAGACAAGGTCTAGACGTGCTTATGTGGGCAATGCGTGTCATAATTAAATATGAATATGGAGAGGTCCCTTTGCCATCAGTGTGTCGCATGATGGACTCTCAGAGGAGCCATTGCCAACAAATAATCAGGCCCACTGTTTGCTGCACTTGCATCCCAGTGACAAAATGGTGTCACTGGTACACAGGAGAGCTGTCTTGTGTGCTTCAGCATGGCCTGGTGCTGCGATGCCCAGCCTGGAGGAACCCAGGGACAAAGCCTCTACTACCCAGTTTTGGTCAAATTTGCAAGGTTGGTAAGGGGCATCCCATTTTCTGTTAATTGCCAGTTGCCATTTCTCAGTGGGGTTGTTGTCTGAGAAACCTCTTGGTCCTTTTTGTGCCATATGGGTGATGGTTGTGCCTTTCCCAGCTGTCCACACCCCCCAGCAATCTGGCATGGGGAGCCTTCCATGCTCTCTCCTCTCACCTTCCTGCTATTGATTGTCTCTCAATAACTGAGGCAAGAGGAGGAACAATATTAGTTTAGGAAAACAAAAATCATCTGATTTTACAGCAAAATTGGAAGGTTGATGTAAGAAATCTTTCAAACCCAGGAAATCTCCATAATTAAATTGTGTAGGAATTGGGAGCACAAATTGTTTTTTAAAATAAATTCAGGTTTGTATTATGTATTTAATATCCCTCTGTGTGTTAGACAGCACATTTCAGTTCCAAGACCATAAAACCCAAGAAATTCGCACATCAGTGAATTGTGGTGGTTTTTTGGTTTTTTTTTTTTTTTTTGGTTAAGTTTCCATTTTTTCTTTTTTTTTCCAGAGGTAGCATAATTACCATGTCATTTAGCAAAGATTATAATAGCTGTTCAGTTTTTACCGACTGGTGTAGTAAACAGTTGAACAAACCCATATGGCAGCTCAAAGTGTGCATGCAGGAGAAAGATTCTTACCATTTCCTTCGTGTCTGAATTACCAACCTCACTGATACGACTGAGATCCCCAAACAGGGACCAATTCCAGACTTCTCCAGTCATGCAAAAATTTCTCACTGCTCTGTCGCATGTGAATCAATTGATTTTAATCACAGTGGTTAGGTAATTAATTATTTCTTTATGCCTATGAAGTATGCATGGGAAACGTGGGGTTGTATGCAAGGTACATGCCTCGATTTAAAGCACTCTGCATTTGCTTAATGCCTCTTTAATAAGTGTAAATAATGCCTGGGGTCTGAATCTTGCCATCCAAGTGCTATTAAAGATCAAGGCCCTTCTAAGTCTGGCAGAGGTGGAGTGTGGCATCTCTGGGTACTGTGATAGCCCTGTGGCACTGCTTCTAATGACACTTTGTGTCTGGTCTCAGTGGTGGCAAACGGAAGGACAGGGGTGTTTTGAAGGATCCTCTTGAGATACCAGGTTGAATTACGGAGTTATGGAGCTGTAGGCAACCAGCATCTGGAGTAAAGACAAAGTGTTCAAGTAGTGTGCCCTCTGGATACCTTCACTATTAAAAAATAAAAGCTGTGAGAAGAAGGATTGTTAACTCTCTCCGAATGCTGTCTTGAACAAATAAAAAGACTTGTCCTATTCCTCCTAAAATTCACTTACTTCCAGTTATCTTAAAATTTTCATGTCACATAATAGCTTTAAAATACCTTCCGAATGCATTAGACTGGCTAGATGCTTAGAAAATATTGCAAGATAATAATAGGAAATGACCAGGCATTGAGCATTCCCACTGGAAAGGAGCAGTTGGCCCAAACTGGTGCTTGTGTTCATCTTAACCCTGATGTACGACCAGCCCTCCACCATAATTCTATCAAGAGATGGTAAGTTGCCTAGCAATGTGCTGACTGCAGAGGGGACGCGTCGAGCTAATTCAGTTTTTGTTCTCGATTTCCTTGAGAGTTCAGCTTAAAGGAGTGATCCTTTCTCCAGCTGCAGCAAGAGCCACTTCTCAGCACTCTCTCTTGTTCCCCACTCGAGTGTCCCTGGTGATGTCAGGAATTCATTCACCGCCGTACGCGTTTTAAAAGTTTCCAGCTTATTGAGTAACCAAATGTGGTTTCTGCTGATTGTGTTGACTGAATACATAGGGCCTTTCGAAGAGGCAAGGGTTTTATTTAAAGCAGAGCGTTTAGTTGTATACCATTTTATGGCAGGCAAAGGTCATCTAGGGTAAGCAGCCAGAACAGTGAATTGCCTCGTTGCTGCACCTCGGAAAATGAGACAGAAAGATACGGTAAAAGGTTTTAACAAATTGCTCATAGTTATAAATTTTTAAAGTCGAGGAGCTGGTGCTGTGTACGTTTTTAAATTGGAGATAACCGTGCTTGTACGATAAATTGAGTTAAGAACTGAACAAATCAAAATAATGGGGTGGTACTAAAAACCTGGTGGTGCAGTGAGTTGGCGGCACGGCGTGTGCTGGTGGAGCTTGGGAACCTGCCGTGTCCCTGCACAGCCAGAGGTGTTTCCACCAGGCTTTGTGGGGTCCTTTTCTCCTAAGGGTGCCCTGATTTTACCTCAGTCCTCTCCTCTGGCTCCTCGTTACCCAGAGGGCTGTATCTGCACGTGATGCTTCTTGCACTAGCCAGGGAGCAAGAGCCAAAGGGGCTTGTCCACAGCTGTGACACAGGAGTGGGTTCCCCCAGGTTGTGTGTCTGAGGGATGGGAGGAGTGGGGAGAGCTCCAAGGAGCCAAGCCCAGCATCCCCTGGCAGAGCTGCTTGTTGGGAGAGGTGGCAACAGCCTGGAGATGCCACTCCTGTCCTCGCAGGATCTCTCTTGCTCCTTAAAGCATCTATGGCTCCAGAAAGACCTTGTTTTCCTGAAACTTTTCTGTCCGTGGAACTTTCTCTGTGGTGGGGGGGGGGGGGGGAGGAGAAAAGAAGTAATTTTAACAATTTAATAAACTACATAATGTAAGTTTTATAAGCTGGTGTGAATGCTCCTAAGTATTTTGGTCTTTTTTCATAACACAATGAACCTAATATTGGTAAAAATACAGATCTTAGCTGCCACCATAAAGAGAGGCTAGATTTAATAAACAGTTATGAATGTTGGCAGCTGCCTATCAGATTGTATAACATCGGCTATAGCACATGAAGACAGTGTCAACTTACATTTTATCTCAGAAGTATTTTCAAAGCATTTATTTTGCTTTCTCTTGAGTCCTTAACCTAATTCAAGTTATATAATTGGCGGAATATTTTTCCACACCGCTAATTGGCTGGGTGCCAGCGTGGAAACCATTGTATGACTTGATGATGATCAGGAATTAACATGACATTTGCGTGGTGGTAATGGAATACATTAGTAATGTAATTCATGACTGTAAGAAAGAGACCATCATCTCCCACCTCTGATCAGCAGGAGGGGCTGGGAGGATGATGAAATGCTCCCAGCAGGCACCTCACAGCAGTGGCTGGCCAATCTCGATGTCAAATTTAGTTTTAAATTCTTCAGACAAAGCTGTAATGCTTACCAATTAATTACTACAAATGTCAATTAAAAATCTACCAAATAATGCAGTAAGATTAAATTTCAATTAAAAAAATTACATTTAACAAGGAAGATACAACATTATTTTAATGAATTCTGCTGAAGGTGACAGTTTATCCAGATATATTTATACCGTGTAGGTGGATCTAAATTCATTGGGTGATGTTAACCATGTTACTCTGTGTACATATTAGTTTTGAAAATTATTTTCACTTTGGCTGTGTCCTGGAGGAGCTGGGGCATCAGGGGGCATTTCTCATCACCAGGGAAGAGGGGAATTTCCTGCCTTCTCAGTACAAAAATCTTCTCACACCTAAATTGAAGACTTTGTTGTAGACTTCTGTCCTGACCAAATTTGTGGTCTTTTTCATTGCTTTATATTTAGGAAAATACATTGAGAATTTTTGTTGTGGTAGCAGAACCATCCCTGATTTTGCTGTGTCTAAAATGATTTCTTGGGACAGTTTTTCAAATACTCTGTTTTATCATACAAATAATATCCATTATTCCAATAAATCACATAACGGGAAAAGATTTTGCTGTGTGAAGGTGGTGAACTTAAAGTCCTGAGCAGAACCTTTATTTGCAAGGCTTCACTTTGGCTTGGTACAGGTTGTTAATGCATGAATAAAATCACCTAGTTGATTCTGGAGATGCTTTGAGGTGTATCTTGAACCAGGAGTGGCACAGCAGAGATGTCATATTGGTGTGTGAAGTTGAGTTTGCACAAACACACAAGTGCTTGTATGACAAACTCTTGTAAACCACCTATACCTCTTTGGATGGAGAACATTAACAGGGCAAAATGGGGTTTGTACCTGGGCTTCTGTGTTGCAGTAAGTATGTTTTTATCAAACAGGGCTCAGGCTGTTGGGAGATGGAGATGCTGGTGCTTTGGGAAGGTTAAAGAGCCTGCATTTGCTGCTGTGGTGCAGGGGCAGAGCTGGACTGTGCAAGTGGCTGTGTTGGTATTACAGCATTTATGAGCCAAGGCCTCTAAGTATGATCTAAAGAATACTTTCTTACCTTGCTTGAATTTTTTTCTGTGAGCTTTTATTATGTTTTCACACCATCACATTTAGTAAGAGAGAAGACTTAATTGAAGAAACAGATTTTATGTGTCAAGCCAGCATAGAGAGAAGTCCCTCTCAGGGACCAGAGGCTCCTTTCCTTGGCACTGCTGTGTCTGGAGCTGTTGAATTTCAGCAGGTTTTAACTTAAAATAAAATATGAAAAAATACAATGTGCATGCAGAAAATGGGAAAAGCCAAACAACTGCTCTTAGCAGGTTAAAGTAATGTTATCCTCTTTAGTAGACAGACAGGCTTTGCTGGTCCCTTGGATGCTGCTCATGCTTTGCCCATTGGTGGGTGAACACAGCAGGCACCATCTGTGTCTCAGTGCTGCAATTCAGACACCTTTGGATATTGGTAACGGCTTTACAGGATCATTCCTGCTTTGTGCTATTATCTGATAAAACTATCACCAGCAGGAGATGGGAGACAGCCTTTTTTCCCTGTAAGGGCCTCAGAAATGGATGCTGTAGAAGTGTGAGAGCAGCGGAAACATTTTCTCACCAGTCCTCTCAGACAGCAACGTGGTGGAGAGAAAGGGAGAGCAAGGCAGAATCATTTCCTCACCACAAGCCAGAAAGCTTTAAACAAGGAGGCAGAGAGGAAAGAGTGGGAGCACATAACATCTTTCTGCCAGGGGATAATGGTGCGAGGTGCTTGCGGGTTTGGGGCACCCACTGGTCGGACAATTAGGTGGCAGCTGGAGCTCCTGGTCTTAAAACCCCATTTCTCCAGGGGCTTTCAGCTTTACACGGGACCAGTCATTTTCTGATTTGAGCCCTGGGAGGCAGCTCTCGCTCTGGTTGTTGTTTGAGAAGTGTATGTGGTACAGCAGGGACCAAGCACCCTCTGTATCCATTGGGGTGTCCCATGTGGAGTTTGTGCCCATCCCAAGCACTCATGGTCTCTGGTCTCCTCATTGAGGTGTCCCACCTGAACCCTGTGCCTGTCCTGAGCATTTGGGGTGGTGTCAGATTTCCTTCTGAGTTCCTACAGGTGACAATCTCTGCCTTTGATAAGGAAATGCTCATCTCTTTCTGTTAGAGTTGGCCAAACATCTTGGAGGAAGAGTGTCTTTGGGGAAAATATTTATATCTCTTAGGGTTGTTTTTTAATTTTTCCCCTTACTGTAGGGTTATGTCAGCTATATTCCATTGAGGGAACACTGAGCTGGAGGAGGGAACTTAAATAAGCTGCCCTCATATTGCCAGTTTATTCCCAGCTTCCATCCCCTGATTTACATGCTATCTGAAATAAAAATACCCAGACTTCAGTAATTTGTTTACCTTTGCTGATACCACTGTGGGGTGACCCGAGAAGATGTAAAAACTGTTCTTGCTTTGACATTTGCATGAGCCACGAGGTGGGGTGAGAGGAGACAGACGCTGTGCAAAGTGAAAAGGCAACAGAGTTTATTAAGTCTTCGTTGTACTATGGTTTATAATATTTAGACAAAAGCAAGTATCTGCAGGGAGGGCTTATGAAATGAGAGACTAGAGAAAGCTCTACGAGCTGATGGCAGATTCTGTCCTCATCAGGTGGCTGTGGGGTGGCCATGGGGAGGGGGCTGTGAGGGTCATACCTACAGGGGGGTCCAGGAGAGCTGCTTTGGGGGCAGGATATGGGCTTAAAGTCCCTGTATAGGACAGAATCTTTATACTGTCATGTTCCTGGGGGAAACAGCCTGAAATACTCTCTGTCTTCATTAATACTTCTTCCCAGCAGAGCCTTAAGAGATCATTCTCACGTTCAGATATACAAGGAAACCTAATATAGAGTTGTTTGTCATGAAAATCCCATTTATATACAGCGGCTGTAAAATCCCAGATGCTGAGCAGAGAGGGAGGCTGCTCTGTCATCAGTCAGTCGAGGGGAGAGTTGACTGTAAAACCGAGCTGTAATTCTCTCTTGACAGGGGTGTGGTGGTTGTGTCTTCAAACAACTTCAAGAGCCTGCCCTGCCAAGCTTTTATGGATTTTTTTCTCACAAGCTAGGTAATAGATAACTCTGAGCAAGGAGATAGATAAAGATATAGATATATATGAAAGGAAGACCTTTGCTCGAGGAAAATATCCATCATTGCTTTTTAAAGTGTAGTTCAGGCCTTCAGTGCAGAGCATCTGAAGTGTTGGGGGTCCTTTTGTTGCAAAGGAGATGCTGTGGGCCTGGAGCTGCTCTTGATTCTCCCAAGCATTCAATATCCCCTTGACTGTGGAGCAGCAGGATGTGACCCTTCCAGAAAGACAGACAGCATTTGGGAACTTGATGCTTATTGTTTTCAGCAGAGTTTCACTGGAACCAATAAAGTTGCTGCCACCACTGCTTGGAGCAAAAGTGACTACAGCTGAACAAGAGGCACACAAGTATCAATTAAAAAAGACATTGCCAAGCCCATTATTTTACTGTTGAAAAAACATCTTGGTTTCCAGTCTTTTTTTTTTCCTCCACATGGAGTGAATCTTTGGGATATTAATGATCCACTGTCATGTTTGTTTAACATATTTTTTTGACAATGCCTTTTTAGGGTCAAAGCCTGAAGTTTTTCTCCATGTGTTTCAGCTAGGGAAAACTCCCAGTGTCTCAGCAGGGCCTCTTTCAAAATAAGTGAAGACTAATTTTTCTCAGCTTAATTGGGAATTTCATCTGAATAAACAGAGAAAGGCCCAGGCTTTGTTTTATTAAAATACCATAAAATGGTGTCCTGCTGAACAGCTAAGTGCTGCTGGTGGGCTGGCTCTCCCTCACAAATTTGATGGCCAGAGCCTTCCATAATGGATCAGTTCCTATGTGGACCACCATGACCCCATGGTCTCCTGTCTTCCTTCCCAGCCCTCCCTCATCCCTCGCTTTTCCTGGACCACTGCAGGCACTGGGGCACAGCTCAGTGAGCTGAAGACAGTGTCATTTTCAGAGACCTGGCCTTAACCTGGAATATCCATCTTTTTGTGGGTTTAAGTCAAACCTTAATACTACTTCAGCATAATGTTTTTGTGGTTTAATGTTCTTGCAGTTTTTACAGTGTTTCTTTTAAATTCTGTCACTGAAGTGTATGAGAGTTGACAAGTGTAAATATGTAGTTAGACAATTTCAAAAGTGTATTATTTACTGATCGACCATAATGGCTCCAAAGGAGCCATTATACTCAATCATATCATGTCACTCTGTGGCACTTATTATGATGGTAATATGGATATGCATATTATTTTTTTAAGCACAAGAAATGTTATTGTGCATGTGTAAAGGCTGCTTTTAATTGTCAGTAATGCTCTGAGCTTTTTTTAATACCAAGAATTTAAACCACCTCTGGGCCACCAGCCTGCAAGTCATGGAAGCAAAAATCCATGTGTATAGGAGGATGAAAAAAGCCATGCTTGATATTCACAGCAATGTGACCATGTATCTCCTTAATATGGCTCTTTCATGGCTTTATTAGATCTGAGGGCAACCTAGAACCCTAACCTGAGAGCTTGGCAGGTAAAAGCTTTCCATTTTATCTCTGCAGCTTTCATCTGCTCCTGTAAGCTCTTTCTCTGACTTCCTAATTGTGTTTATGACATTAGCAAATGGCTGGTCTGAAAATACCACCCAGTGCAAGTCATGTTAATTTCAGGGACCTTTTTTTTAAGGTGTCACAGAAGATGTCTTTTTGTAGCACTGGGGTAGAGAAAGAAGAAGAGAAGGCAGAATGAGAGCAGAATGTGAACACTGAACCACGTAAAATAAAAGAAAGAGACAAGCAGAGAGCTGAGAGGGCTAAATATGCTTCAGCCTTTCTGTAGAGCTGGTTTCAGTAGAGGAAGAGGTAAGAGAGGGTAAGCAGTAGTTTTCTTGCTGGAAAAAGTCTTTTGTGGAGAAGATGGGAGGAGAATTTGAGTTTTAATGACTAGAGGTGAGGAGCTAAGGTGCACATTTGGCATGGCGTACGGCAAATCGATCGTGGAGCAATAATTAGAGAGAGGAGGAGGAATCAGAAGTGTTTCTTAACTTAGAAACAAGGATGTGACTGGCTGCTGGCTGTTGCTACTTGGATGCAGGTAAAAAAGAAAGGAATCTGTTGGGCAAAGTCCTCACCACAGAAGACATGATGAAGGTGAAATCCAGTTTGTGGTTGTTGAAGAGAGATGCTGAAAAGGAAAACCCAACATTGACCAAGAGCTCTCCGTTGTCCAGCAGGGCACTGGTCCATCTTCAGGAACTGCAGGGCTGGTCTGTGGCTGAGTCCTGGGACAGCCTCCTCTTGGAAATGTATTTTGCTTTAAATATGGAAGATTAACCATAAGATGGTAGAATGAGCCAAGTTTGAGTAGATCAGGGGTGGAAGGACACATACGAGTAATTTTACAGATCTGGAACCGATAGCAGTCAGATTTCTTTGCAACAGTTTTTAAATTAATGAAAGTAACAGATTTTTTTTTTTTTTTTTTAGCTAATTCTGCACTAATTCTAACTTGTTTCTCTTTCTGAAATCGTAATAAAATCAGTCCTCTTGAAATAGTGAACAAAAAACATAAAAGCAAGTAAATGTACTCTTTCTATTTCCCTCCTTGACCTACATAAACAACTGTATAGTCAGGCTCAGCATTGTCTCTTGTATTTGTGAAAAGTCTAGGGCAAGTTAAGCTAAATAATTTCTTTTGAGATGCTTTTTGTTTAGAAAAGTTACTCGTTGAAGTTCCATCACCCAAAATATGAAATATGGGTCCTATTTCTGCTGGGACCATTAGTTCAATATTCTGAATAACTTGTGTAGCTGCTGCTTTGTATAAGAGGATGGAATTTATGAAGCTACTGTGCATTTGTACACACACATGCACTAGCACACAACACTTGTTGATGATTCAGAGAAGGAGTAGAGTAATTCAGCTCTTGGACTGCCTCACGTGTGATTGGCTTCCTTTCTGGGGGACTTATTTTAGGGAAAAATCAATGTCAACTGAAAAACATTCCATTCTGAAAAGACAAAAATTCCCCTACTTGTGAAAATGTGTCTTGGCAGCTGATTTAACTTATGATACAAGATTTAACACTTTTCACTAAACATGAATTTTTTACCATGGCAACAGCTACGTTACGGGCCACATGTTGGAGACTTGCATGTTGTTGCACAAACTTGTAGCTCGCCGCCTTTTGCCGAGCCCTCGTTTCCGCCGGCAGAAGGAGCCCATTCCTGCAGCTGTTTTGGGCACGGATCTCACGGCAGGATCCGTGGGCATCCTGCCTGCCTCCCAGGAAGGTGATTGCTCTGTCAGGGGTGACATGCAGGCAAAACACTTGATGATGAAATAACCCAATAACACCCATGCGTTCACCTCAAATTTGCCTTTCCAGCGGCGGGGTGGGAAAAGCTTTCTAGAAGTCTCACTTCTCCAGACTCTTTCTCCTCCCTGCATCCCTCCCCATCACCCCCTGGACATAGGCAGCTCAAACCCATTTTGCCCCGTGCAGTGAGAGTTTCACCATGACCCTCGTCCTGGCTGCTCTTCTCAGTGTCCCCTTACTGTCTCAGCTCCTTGTCACCTTTCATTTGTGGTGGAGTGGCTTTAGAGGAGATGTGAATTGAATCACCCTCATCAGGGACTTCATAAAAGCCTGATGGCCATGGAGACCTGGCAGATGGAAGCCCTGGTTGGCATGTGGGATGTGTGGCACAAGGGATGGATCTTCTGCAGCATCAGAAAGTTCATGGCTTTGGGGTTGTGAGAAGAGCAGGCCAACATGGCCATAGTAAAAGATGGCATTGGATTATTTAGGTTGTTTCTTTTCCTAAAACAGAACTAGATAATCACTCAGTAAACTAACTGTGAATCCTAGCTACAAAGGGCTAGGTGTGAAATAATAAGAGGATTTAAGTTTATAGGTAATTGCAAACATCTGTAGGTACCTTGAGAAGGAGTAGTTTTATTTTATTTACTTTTACAAGTTAGGAAGAGTATAAATTCTCTTGCTTTAGGACAAAGCTAATAAAGATTTAGGCAGAAGCCCCTTTTTCCAGAGGTGAAAACTCTCAATTCAGGTGTTTCTTGTACCTTTCTCTGTACTTTCTCTGAAGTGTCTGGTCTTGGCCATTGTTAAGGAATGGCCAAGCACGTTAATGTGCTCGTGTGGGAACTGCCAGGACCTTTGCCCTTTTTATTTCATGTAAAACATCCCAATTTAAATGAAACCAGCTATGCAAAGCAGAAGCTAAACATAGTGGGGATGCTCTTCCTCCTCCATCAGGACTGGGCTGTGGTGGCACATTGAAGGGTGTCCTCTCATCCAATGTCCCAGCTCAGCTGTTGCTCTTGGGCTGTAAGCCTGGTTTAAATCTTGGCCTTTACTTGGTGTGAATTTGCCAAGCTGTGCTGATCCAGAACTTAAATAATTTTCTTCTCTTTTTAGCATAGTGCCTTTTAAAGGTGTTATATTTGTTTCCATTTTGCGTCAAATTAAAATTAAATGGTTCTGCTTTGTAGATGTAATAGTGTACAAATATATCTATTTTTAGATCCTTTTAGTCCATGTCTATGTGCCCTAAGAAAAAAGCAGCAGATTAGGGGCCTCCAATTTTTGTTTTACTTGAATCAAACACCCTGTTGGGATTTCAATTATAAGTGAATGTTACACTTGTTTGTTACTAAGGTGACTACAGTGTCAAGGTTATGTGGATGTTGTAGTATTATAAATGCAGAGATAATGCAAAAAAGAAAAATAGTTCTGTTGGCTAAAATCACCTTATTCCTATAGCATAAAGTTGCACACTGTCCTACATTTCAATTCTCGTTCCATTAAATTACCTGTTTAATAATTTGAATCCAGTGTTATTTTTATATTATACTGCAAATGTGTGACTGTGAGGTTATTTTTAAGATATATTTATTAAGGGAATGAATACAATAAGACAAGTCATTGCAGCCCACATACAGTTCCTTGACTTCTCATTTTATGATGTTTCAATTGCATATGATTACTGAATATAAGTTTTAACTTTTATGGGGCTTCATTAGAGATGCAGCTGTGTAGAGAGAAATTCAATAGAATTTTGTATTTTTTTTTAAGCTCTAAAAGTGTAGTGAGTTGGAGCAACTTGATGGAGCATAATTTCAAACTTCCTAACTTGAGCTTGGAGGCAGTTTTGGGCTTAACTGAGCTGCAGTGGAAATTTGCTGTTGATAGGGAGAGGAAAGGCACTATCACGAGCTGTGTGTTTGGGGTGTGGCAGAGCAGAGCATCTCAAATCAAAGGCATTGGCCTTTTTTTCTGGGTAGGACACAGAGAAGAGGTGATGTCCTTGGTCAGGACCAGCATGAAATGCTTTTTGCTTCTGTGCAAGTCAACTTTCTGGTGGAGAAAATACAGTTTCAGTTAATCTGTGGTGTTCTCTTCTAATAGAGAACATCATCCTGAGGAACATAGCATTCCTAGGCTGTGACACCTCCCACAGCAAGAAAAAACAGATGAAAATCAATGAAGCACACAATTACATAATGAAAAACAATAAAATGCATTTTTTAATATGTACTACCACTGACCATATGACTTTGTTATAAAAACTAAATGTGATTACATTTCTAAATATTGTGGTGTATGATAAACTCCAGGGAAAAACTGAAGAACAACTTAGAAAGAGAAGACTTCTTGTTTAATATAAACCTCAGACTTTGAAGTGACACATAGCAGGGAATAAATGTCCATCATCTATCAAACGAGGTTTGAACAGTTTGGGTCACACTAGACAAACACTTCTCACCCTAAAACCTTCTTTTCATCTTCATTCATCAACAACACCTTAAGCTTGTGCCCTTCTTTTTCTTTTCCACTCTCTCAAAAAACAATAATCTACTTGATGCCTACAAATCACTTCTGGCTGGCACTCGTTAGGTGAGTTATGAGCTGTGGCTGTTGCTGCTCCCATCGGAGCTGCCTCCTGTACAGGGAGAAGAGGGGGTTGGAAGTTTGGGAAGAGGCAGAGAAGTGCTGCAGAAATGGTGGTTGTAGACAAAGGAGGCAGTGAGCAGAAAGAGGTGAGTGAGGCAAGAGGAACATGTAAGTGGCAGAAATCTCTTTGGTTCTTGGCTTGTTTCTCACACTGGTTTTTGCTTGGGGAGGGGTGTTGGGCTGTGTCACACAGTGCAACCCAAACCTTGGAGACAGGAACAAATGCATCCTCAGAGGGGGGTCTTGCTGTATGTGTGACTCCCAAACAGCCAGGTTTGGAGTCTTAAAACAGAAAAGCAACCCCCCTTGGGCAGGCTGGAGAGGTTTGTTCTCTTCTTCAGATCCCTCAAGCTGCCTTGGTGAGTGCTCAGACCCAGAAACTCGTCTTCAGTTTGCTTTCTTAGATTCAGGGTAACCTGTATCATAACCTGCCTTGTAATTTCTTCCTGCCACCTCCTTTGAGGTCCTTGGCTGGGCTGTGCATGACCTGTTCAAACCCCATTTCCTGGTGAGAAACTACCCCTCTTACACTAATCCTTGTCCAGTAACTCCTAATTTTTATTCTTATTCCAATTTATGGGACAACTCTTGGATTGACTTCCCTATGGTATAGTTTTCCCCTTTTTATTTCTTGGTTGTTTCTTTCTCATTGTTCTTTTTTCTTTCAAAGATACTTTGCTGGCTCCATCCCCAGCTACCTGAAGTGATTTGTTCAGCAGCTCAGTTCCCTGGTTTTCAAAGGCCACGGGCTGAATTCCCTCATTTTTTGCCTGCCTGCCTTCTTTCTGTCATTGTGGGAAACAGTCTGACAGACATGGCTTCTCTGCAAACATCACTTAATGCAGAGGACGTGGGTATCAGCAAAGATCTGTTTGAAGCCAGAATTCTGTGTGGAAATTTCAGTAAATCTGGCAAGGAGAACTTGTTTGGAGGGCACAGACCAGCTAGGGGAGAGAAGTCCACATTTTGATTGTGATATAAATTGATTTTTCCCTCACTATTTCCAATTTAAACATTGCTTCATCTTGTTCTAACGTGGGGTGTGGATGATGCCACCATCCGTGGTGATGTGACCCAGCATCAGGGAGCAGGTCTGTCACCCACCCAGCTCACCACTGGCACTTGGATTTGCTGTCCCCAGCACCCCCTCGAGGTGTTCTCAGGGGAGCTTTGGGTATTGTTATTCTTTGAAATTTGGCTCAGTCATGTAAAATCCTTAGGGTGTGGCTGTTTGTGGGGTGGGCTCCCCATGGCTTGCTGTGCAGCAGGGACCTCCAGGTCAGGGGGGACGAGGAAAACTTCATTAATGAGGACAGGAGGATTCACCCATTTGTGGAAAGTGGTCACACATCATGAAGTATCACAAGCTAAGCCAACTTCCTACCCCAATACCACCTTCTTTTCCATTTCTGTCCTTCATAGTTTGAAAACCATAAATCACTTATTTGAAATATATTTAAGGAGAAGAATATTTTACTCTGTATTCCCACTTAATGTTTTCTAGCGAGTACAGTTGGGATCATTCCTGTGCCAAAGCAAGAGAAATGTTCTTTTTTGATACTGTGTCTTCATTTTAGACAGTTTCCTCTTTTACTCATTTCTTAGATGATAGTTCTGACTCCTTAGATGCTGCTCATTCTGTCACAAAAAGAAAATGCAAAACAGGATATTTTAATATTAGTAATAATTAATGTTTATGTGATTAGCTCAATTACTTTGTTCACTTTGACATTTTGTCATTGTGGACCTGTCTTCCTCTCTCTTTAAAAGTATATTAGTAGTTATGGGAGTGCAGGGGTGGGGCTGTGATCCAGGTTGTGCCAAGTATCTCCCGGTAAGGAAGAGAGGGCTTCTCTCACCTCACAGCACCTTGCCAACACATCTCATTGCCCTGTACTCTTAGGGACATTTATTCAAACTTCATTGAAGTACAAGTCTTCAAGAAATTTTACCCTAAAAAAAAAAAATATATATATATATATATATATATTGCATGTAAAATGAAGAACATACTTTTTCCATGTGGTCCTCAAGTTCTGTATGAGACTGGGTCATCTACTGAGGTAAAAGTTCTCCTTTGTGAATCAACACTGTGTTGGAAGGGTGAGTTAGTCTTCTGACCTGTAATTGCTGCTGTCTGATACATTTGTTTTACAGATTTTAAGTTTATGTAATTAAGAAAAATCCTGTTCTGCAAAGACGTTCTTTCGCCAAAAAGAAAAAGGGAGTTGTGGAGGTTCTGGTGATACTGGAAAAAAACCTAAGAGGATTTTGTTCTTGGTGTTTTTTCTCAGAAGAAGAAGCAAGGATAACTGTGTTAACAGCAGGGTGCCACTAAATGATGGAGAAGCTGAAGGAATGGCTCGTTTTCCTGTTATGTCACTGCTTTGGCTTTCTCATTCTTGTTCCTCTGTTTCTTCAGAAAGGCACTGCAGCCTGCAGATAACAGAAATTAAATTAGTATTGATAAAACATTAGACACTCCTATTAATATTGACAGTCTGTCGATGCTGTTGTGCTACTTTTGTAATACGGGATGTTAACGGATAATACTTTAAATAAAAACACACTAATCTTATAATCACTGAACATGTAGCGGGGTCTCGATTTGGCTCAGTCCTCTGAGCTCCCCCATCCCTGCCTGTCAGCCTTGCCTGCCTGCAGCTCCCCTTGGAGCCCCCGAGGGGATGTTTCTCCCTCTGGGCTTGATCCTGTGACCGGGGGGGTTGAGTGGGGCAGAGATGATGGTGGTAAGTTGTAAGGCAGGAATAGCGATGGGAATTTTCCCATGGCTGTGATGGTGCTGGGGTTGGTCCTGAAGACATGTGTGTCCATTGCACTGAGCTCTTGGGGACTCTGGGTGGATGCAGCCGTGACTGTGGGGTCGGTCCCAAAACAGTGGTGTTTTGGTCCCGTGGTTGCTCGTGGTGTTTGAAGGGGTGCTGCCCACCCATGTTGTGTGTGTGTCCACAAAATTTGGGGCAGGAGGCAGTGCAAGGATGACTTCAAGTTCTGATGCAAGGCAGCAAACCACCAATTCCCTGTTGGACTGTGCTGGCTGAGCGTGCACGGGGTGAGAATACGTGAGGTCAAAGCAATGCCCTTAATCTGTGGTTCTTGTCCTAATGCTTAGCACATGTTAGCAGCTCCACGTTTCTTATGAACTTTTTTCCTTTTAAATCTATCATGAAAATCACCATGTTCATTAGAGCTCAAGTTATTTGTTAAATGGTCTAAAAAATGCGCATTAAACAATAATGATTACTTTGGTAAACACAGATGTCTTTGTATTATGCAGTTGGTTTTGTATATGAATTTGTACATGTCTGTGAAACTGAATTTGCCATCTACCTTGAAAAATGGGAAACACGATCCCTGTTAATTGCTTCTCCCTGAGCCCCCTGCTCCACCTGCTGTGCTGCTGCAACCTCCTGATGTGGTGCTGCAATCCACAGCACACGAGGATGGGCTCGGCCAAGAGCAGGTTGGCACATGAAGATGTGTGCCCATTGTAGGAGGGAGCAGGCAACAGGCTTAACTTCTGCCTCTTAGTTTTCTATCTCAGAGGATATTTTTAAAAGGGGAGGGAGGGAAAAACCTTTATCTTGCTGAAACCCACCTAGTGATGATCAGTTATTCACGGCATTATTAATGCTTATTTGGACGTTGCTTGGACTGCTGGATTAAACAGCTTCCCTGTTATGTATTGAATAAAATGAAATACATGTCACAACAGTGAGGCTATGATGCTGACAACGTCCTTGGCTGTGCATCTCATTAGAGAGATGTACATTTTCCTTTGTTGTGTATCTGAATGACAGAAGTTGACAAACATCTTTTAAGAAGTTGCTGTTGGGAGAAAGTTACGTTTATGGCACAGAAACTGAGAAGAAGCTGCTTATTATGAAGGTAAATAATTATTTCTTACACTTGGTGTTTCAGAAATCGCCCTCCTCTGCCATAGTCATTACATTTTACTTTGTTATTGCATGTATGTTGAAGATCTTCTTCCAAACACTTGCTCTTGGGAAGAAATCCTGGAGGGTTCAAAGTTCAGGTTTTATTGAAACTTGGACTTAAAACAGGATTAAAATCGTTGTATTTCACGGTTTTAAAGACTGAGATGATTCTCTGAATCTAACACATTAACTCCCAGGGGACAGTTGAATTTTTCCATAATGTTTTTTGGGGGCAAAGAGTTATTAACTTGACACAGGAAAGATACTCAGGAGGATAACTACCAGGTAGGGGCTTGGCTTGCTGTCAGCTGAACAGCAATGCTGTACTTTAGAACACCCATTTTCCAGATGCACAATATAGTTGCATAATTTATCTCAGCCTGCATTTCTGCAGGTTGCTGGCACTGGCCCCATTCAGTGCTTGCCTGACTTCAGGGCAGGAGCAATGACTCTCTGCAGTAACTGTGTGTGTGTGTTTAGGGATCTTTGGCCCCTCAGTGGAACAACTGGGGAGCAATAAGAAGTCAAGATTTATTTTTTTTTTTTAAAGAATATTTTCTGAAGCGGAGAATGAAGGTGTTCACCATTCTGGCTAAAATGGCTCCTGCCTATTCATAGTGAATCAGAAGAGAAGATGTTGCATGTTCAGGTACATTTGCATGACTCTGGATTTCACAGGCGTTGTACGAGTGCCAAGGCAGAGCCGTGTTGACCCACAGAAATTTGAGAACACAGTTGAGAAACCAGTGGGAAGAGGCAAGTGTGGACTTGCTGGAGGGAGAATAGGAGGGGAGGAAGGAGTCTGGAATCCCCTTTTCCCTCTGTCTCTCCACCTCCAGCGGTGGTTTCACAGTCCTTTTCTGAAAACATCTGTACCTGCTGCAAGGACAGTCTGCTGCTTCTGGGGTCAGTCTGTGATGCATGGTTTAGTTGGGTTCTTTCCTTCTCTTTTTTCATTTAGACCCATTCACCTTTCAGCATCTGAAGCAGAGAAGACAATTTCTGCAAGAAACTGTCATTTAAGAAAAAGTCTGTATTCAAGGAGTTCTCAGCTTACACTCACCCTTCTGTCTGAAATTGTTTTACTCCTGTTACAAGTAACACCTAAAATTGCCACTTAACCTTGCAGGCACTTTGTTAGGTCCCTATTTTTGATTGCAGCAGCTGGGGTGGAGTTTCCTTTGAGAATTCAAGGAGTAGGAAGTGTTGTTTGTAATTTTTAGTTGGGTTTTTTGCTGACTGGTGTTAATATGTAGGTGGGGATGTGCTGCTGTTTTTGTAATACTTTTATTGTTTATGGAATTGTTACTTAATTGATGGTAACAATGCCTGGAGCCTGAGAGAGGTATTCTTTTATGTGTGCTCACATCAGAACAAGTAAATAATTTTATAACTTGAAAAAAGAGATTCAAGATTATTCTCAGTTTATTTACCTTGCAGGTTTGCATCTAGTATTTTCATACCTTGTTATGAAGTTTCCTGAAATTAATTAGTATTATTTCTAACAGAATAACTGATGAGAAGAATGATTCCTTTTTTTTAGGATTCAGTAGGATGTAGCTGGAGCCTCCACAGATGGACCCAGGAGCTCAGGAGCAGGTGCTGCACCTGAACTTGCTCAAACATAGTTGGTGTGGACGTGGTGAGGTCTCAAGTTGATTTGCAATAACTTCCATGTGAAATGTAGAAGGCAGGAGGGATTCTGATGGATGAAAATGCATCTTGGAACTCTGTTAATTGCTTCACGGTTTACTCAGACTAAAACCTACTTGGTGACTTTGTCTTTCACATTTATCCAATGAAATAAAATTCAAACCAGCCCACAAACTCAAGAGTGTTTTTTATTTATGTGCAGTGTAGTTCCATCTGGTCCATGTTAAGGACCCCAAAAATATATGTGATTAGCTTTATAGTTCACTGCTAAAGGTAGCAAAGCTGACTTTAAACATCTTTCCCATTTTCAGCAAGCATCTCAAAACATTTGCTGGCATTTCCTGACTGTGATTACCAACCAAAGATTTTCCTGGTTGTCTTTTCACTTTTTCAAGTACATTGCATAGTTTTCCTGCTTAAAATATCACTGAAGCCTCTGCTGTTCCCTTTATAACTCTTATGCAAACTATCCATCTCTGTCAAGACTGGTCAGTCTCAAATCCCAAAGCTCAGTGTGAGGAAACGTCAGATAACATCTACTATTAAAGTAGTAAAATTTATGACTATCTCCAGCTCTGAGCTCATGCTCAATAAAACAAAATGCCACGTATTAGAAATAATACAAAAGGTGAGATGAGCTGCTTCACAACAGTTAAGGAGGGGATTTCATGTAGTTGCCAAAAGCCAGTTCAGAAATGCCCACGAAGTACACGAAGAAGACTTAACATCATTGGCTTACCCCAGTTTAAATTTTAGGTGTTTGCTTATCCAAGTCTTGTGTTTCCACTAACCAAGTGGTGGAAACCTTGGAGAGGAGAAAATAAAATGTCTTTTTCTACTGCATTTAGGCCAAGTTGTCTTCTTTTGCATCTCTTCTGCAACAAATTCATGTTTGTGTCTGGAGTTACTCCACACTGGAAAACATAACCATTTTGTGGTGGTTTGGTGCAGCTTTAGCACTACCACAACTCTCTAGAAAGGTCAAGAGCCCCACATTTGTGCACTTTTAAGGTCTTTCTGCCTTTGCCATATTTAGTTTTGGAACACTTGGAGCTGAAGTGGAGAACTGCTGCTGGTTTGGCTTCAGCTTGTCCCAAACAGCACAAGGCTCTGTGGCTGCCCATTTCTGAAATACAACGTGAATAACAATTTTAGCAGCTGCAAGTTTTTCTGTCAGTGCTGGGTGCTGCTCATTCAGCAATCCTGTGGTCAGCTGGCTCTAGAAAACCACCCAGTTTTCTGCAGAGACATATGGTATGACCTTAATCCTCTACCTGNAAGGTCTAGAAAACCACCCAGTTTTGGGTATATTAAGTATATTTGGTATATTAAGGTATGACCTTAATCCTCTACCTGATTGCTGCACCTTAATGCTACTGACAGAGAGATGTAAGCACAAGGTGTGGATGTTGCTCTCCATCCCCTTGCATTAGCAGACAATGCTCCTACCACACAGCATCCAGCTTGTGTAACAGCTTGGAGAGTAGTGCATAGTACTAATTCAGGAATTTTTCCCTAAAAGTGCAGTATTTAGACCTTGAGGAGGCTGCTCTTAACCTCAAGTATGTCCAGAAGTGCATAGCGAGAAGTGCCAAGGATTTTCAGGAGTTGAGCCGAAGGTGTTGTTTGAAGTTAACCATATTTTATTTTCTCAAACCCTTTCTTGGAACTTAATTTATATAGCACTGTGATGGGCATGTATAAACATCGTGATCAGGTTACAGTATGAGTGAAATAGGTAGACTCGTTTTCTTTTTCCTTTCTCACAATAAAAATGTAAGAAATTCAGTTGCTTACCCCATAAAATGCACATTTCTGCTATGGATTAGTCTTATTTTAATAAGGCTGTTACTTATACAGTAGTACATTAGCCAAGTGTCCTTGGATTTTTATGTAGTGAATGTTTACATGCCGATTCAGAGAGGCCTGGCTGTTATTCCCCCCCTAATTCTTAAGATGGGGTATTTGGGTGGCAAAGCTGTCAATACAAGGTTGGGACATTTCTGGGTTGCACACCATGGGGAGCGAGTGAGCGTTTGGCCTTGGAGTGACCCCAGTAGCTGTGTCTGAGCTGCCCCAGAGCTGCGAGGTGGGGGCTGCCCCAAGCCATGGGTGCAGGGGCCAAATCCCGCATGGACCCAGGGTGTAAAGGGATTTAGAAGTTGCTGGCACCCTTTTATTGCACCTTCTCTGGAAGAGCACGGGTGGCAGTGGTGAAGTGGAGCAGAAAGCCCGGCGGCGGGATGAAGACATCCTCTGTCCATCTCTGCCTGTGAAGCTGAACTGAAGCCTTCCTGCGCTGCTTAAAATTGTGATTTTGGATAAAAGGCTGTGTAATAACTTGAGAAATGTGTGAGAAGATCTCGTGTTAATACTGTATAAACCTTCTTTAACTTCAGGAAGCTTAAAATCAAATTTGGCAGAGCTTACAAGGGCAGTGAATATGGAGCCACTTGACTCCGGTAACTGAGAGAATTGGCTGACAAACCTGCAGTATTTTCATTTTCTTTTTAATGCTGTCTGAATTCTTGAAAGTATTTACATTCCTTTGTGAATGTGTGTAAAAATATATATTTGACTTTACCTATATGTTAAAAATTGAAGTCTAATGTTCTGTGCAAAGATTTTTCCCATTTCTTTGGGGAAATGGAATGGGGAGAGTATTACAGTGCAATTTAGGTTCCCTGGGTTTTGGGTTTTTTAAAAAAAGAAGTAATAAGGGAGGTTAATTGTGGAACTAGGAGGCTCCACTGACTCATCTTCTGAATAAAGAAATTCAGATGTGTTGTGACCTCAAGAAAGTGAATTTTTAGAGCAGTTGAAGTTAGAAATCTGGGATAAATTCGGGTATTTGAAAGTCATGGTAACAACCATTTGTAAGAACGTATCATGCTCTATAGTAAGATTGCATAAGGGCACAGGAGGGAGCATCTGATTTTTTACAATTTTTTTTCCCTTTTGGCATTCTGTTTGTGACAATTACATGACTCTCTATTAACTGTGTGTGGAAGAAAGCAGTGTTATGAAATGAGGAGAGATTTCCTTCATCTGTTACTCTCTAGGTAATTTTTGTGCTTTTTCCAGTATTTAAGTACCTCTTAACTGCTTGCTGTCCATCTGTATACCATTCATAGTACTGTAAACTAGTATATGTAGCATGACCTTGTAACTTGCTTTGTTTGTGCATCTGCCAGTACAATATGTTGTCTTTCCTTAAAATGCAAATATGCTTCACGCAGTACAGAGCTCCTTAGTCAATAAATAAATGGAGGTAAAAAACTGTACCTAATACCCATTTAATTTAAATTCATTTTATAAACATAAAGACGCCTTTTAAGAGAAGCTTTAATTCAGACTAGCACCTTGATTTGTGGTTGCCATGGAGAATCAAATCTGTCATTTGACAAGAAAAGTCACCCATTTATGACAGCACTTTATCTTGTCTCTCCAGGGGAAGAAAATGTCAAAAGTGAGAGCAGAAAAAAATAAAGCCTTGAAACACCAGAATTTCTTGATTTCATTTTTATTATTCAGCTATCATATCCTTTCTGATAATAGCAACTTGGTGAAAATAAATAATGTTCCTACAGTAAAATCAAATATTTCCTATTGGAATGGACAGGGCTCTTTGTGATTGTCAGTGCTGTGAAGTCTGGCAAGAAATAGTGTTATTAGATAAACCCACAGTGCCCAAATCCCATTTTCTTTTCATTACAGTGTCAAAATAATTATACCTGTGTAATTTGGGTAAGAAATTGTAGAATAAGTAAAATGGTCCACTGGAAGATACTGCTTTAAGCTTGTGTTCACTATAGGGTGGGGTTTTATGTGCTGAAGGAAAAAAAAAAAAGATTAAAAAATTTGTATAATTTCATTTGAATAAAAATGTCTGGTTACTCTTTCATGTTCTTTGCAGCCAGAGGAGACGGCGAGTGCTGTGTTCTGTTGGGCTTTTTTTTTACATCCATGCAGCTTTTGTAAAAGAGAGTTAAAAGAGGCAGGAGTTTTAACGCTTCTTGATTCTCAGGTGAAAAATCTCTGTAGAGTTTCAAAGACATTATATAAAATTGATGATTATCTGAAAAATTTTTTTTGAAGTGTTTTTATTTTGTAGGATTAAGAAATGGCAAGAATCGGGTGCTTTTAGGAATATAATTAGGTCTCGCAAGTGTTTACGTGTGTACATTTAATCCATATAGACACCCAGCTGCCCCCAGGGGAGAAACACTTACTGTAACATTGCATTACTTTTTACATAAATCTAAAAAGTGCCGTTGCAATAACGAGACCAAAATAATCCACTCTGTGCCTCTTTCTTGAGACGGCGTTTGTGCCTTTCACAGTGTTGCGGGGTTTGATGTGGTTCAGGAGTAATCTTGTATCAATGAGATAGCATTATAATAGAAAGTCCTTTAGTGGTTTAGTGTAAATATTGGGCTGGTAGGGGAGCTGCTTGGCGGAGCCCTTGTGCCTGCAAGAGATTACAAAAAGGGAGAGAAAGGAAAGGGTCGGAGGCTCTTTTTTTTTTTATCCTCGAAATTGGCTGGCGGTGCTGGATCCATAGCCAAAGCTAGTTGGGATCTGCTGTGAGAAAACAGGCAGCACAATAGTTCCCTATTCCTGCCTTCATGCGGAGTCTGAAGCCAAATCCTGCTCTTAAATACTTATGTGTAACTCAGCGTGCCTTCACCAGGCACTGCCATGCCTGCCCGGTGGAAGTAAGTGATGTGTTGTATCCTGGGGGTCTTTAAAAAATGTATGTGGTTGCAAATGTCACCTTAATGGGGAAATGGTTGCAATTTGGATTTTTTTTCTTTTTAAATGTTGGTTTTTAACACGTATTAGCATCATGTCATAGGAAGTATGTTAGCATGGGCTACCAGAATGTGATAACTTAGGGGTTTTTTTATGAGACCATCTGGAATAAAAGAGGGTGAATTAAAGATGCTCTCTGGGGTTATGGAATCTTAAAGATATTAAAAGGTCTGATTTCCATAATGTCTGCCTCTCCTTTTGCCCAACTGTTGATATAATCTGCTTTAAAATCGATTTGCTGTCATCATGTAATCAAAGCCTTAATTGCATCATCATTGACTTCAGAATTTTTTGCTGATAAATTTGTGTGACTGATGGTGAAAATTCTGTGAAAAAAGAAACAACAAGTGTTTGAAATAATTTTGCTGAACGTGCTATCTCTTGCATATGGACAAAAAATTTCACAGGTAGTTGGAGAGTCCTTGAATTTCAGTGAGAGATGTGAAAATATTTTCTTGTGTTCAAAACCTTGAGGCTTGATACCATAAACTGTTTAACTTTTTGAAGTTGAGGACATTCAAAGGAGTAGTAGAAGACTGATATTTAGCATGGCCTTGTCAAAATTGGTTTTTAAAGTATTTAGTCCACTTCAAATTGTAACTTTCTCCTAGTTGTTCTTAAAAAAATGATAATAAAAAGAAAGGGATGGTGGAGGTAAAGCTGCATGTTTGCTGTGTTGTTGTTTCCCAAAGCACTGAATTATCTCCCGTAAGCTCTGTCCCCGGGAAGACCAAATAGAGTTTAAATATTTTTCTAAAACAAAAAATTGTGAATAACGTGTCTGTCTGGTTTCTGACGGATGCCATCTGAAATGGCAGATACCCTGTCCTGAAAATCACGAATGGAAACTTCATCTCAGCACAGCGCTACGGCAAGAATGAAATGAAAGCAGCAGAGTCTCATTTACATTTCAGAAATAGTTCTCGGTAGTTTCCAGTTCAATGTACCAGATTTTCTTGTGTACCTGCTGTTGGTTGTTCCCCACGTTTGGAGGGCAGTGCTTTAGGTCTGACCCTTGGAGAATTGTGTGTAGGTGATGCTCTTCCCCTCACCGAGGGATGCAGTTTCCTGCAGCGAGTCCCGGTGCAGCGATAACTGAAGCAGCAGCGACTGTGATGCTGTTCCCACAAAGGTTAACTCCTTCCTTTTGGCTTTCACAGTTCTGTTTAGTCAGAGCAACTGCAGTGCAAGCTTTTCTCCGTTGTTACTTCGCTGATTTATTTAAATTGCTCTTTTGTTTTGTTAACCTGTTTCAGAAACGTCCTGGACTCTGAAAGTCGGTGATGTAAAATGGCAACACTCGCCTGTTGTTTCTGGGAGGGGGAAGTCAAAGCAAACATACTTTGAGAAGAGAACATACACCGGGTGCTAATAAGACTATATTGACTGTAAATGGCTTTTATGGGAATCTTTGAAAGAGAAGAAGGTGCGAATTGCTGGGGAGGATGGAGAACACCATAGAGGAGGGGAAAAATGTGAATCTTGGCAGTTTCTGTGTATTAATGCAACCCCTTCCCCGGCATATAATATCATGTAAGTATTTAGCAAAACTGAGATATGCCACTTCTTCTGAACACCACCTGTGACTTTCTCTAAAATTTAGAGGGCCAGAAATTAAGCTGTTGGGAGTGTGGTAAGTATTCTCAGAGCATCCACTGATCTCACCAAGTCTCTTCAGCTGCCCAACCAAACCCAAGCGGGCGCATAATAGACAGGAATGACAGCACAGCTCGTTGCCATATAAAGAATTGTTCTTTTTTAGTGTAGGGATGCATGTGTATATGTGTATGTATTTTTAACAGAGCTGCAGTGTCTCCGTGCAGGCGGTGTGCAGGAGTTGTCACTAGTGAGGGGAAGCCAGGGCAGCCGTGTGGCACTTTGCCGAGCACGGAGGGTCCTGCCCAGGTGCTGTGGGGGAGGACGAGTCCCATAGTGCCTCAGCATCCTCCTCATGTGGTGTCACATAGGGTGACGTGGCCTCAGTAGCACCCCGTGTGAGCCTCTACAGCAACAAGGAGAAATTCTTGCTGGCAGAACGATTTCTGTCAGACATGGAGGTTTTCGCAATGGTGATGCCACTGGTTGGACACTGAAGTAGCAGGGTAGCTGCTTCTCCAGGTACCAGGTGGAAGTGGGTACCCCGAGGAGCAGTGAAAGCTCGTGGTTTCTGACACTGCTTTGGAGTCACTGGAGTTGTCACAGCGCTGCCAATTTGAGGATACTGAAGTGCTCCTTGTAGTCCCACAATGGAGGAACCTCAGGCTTACAGCTCAGTTGGAGTGATCTTCAGAATTTGGGCTTAATGCCTCCACCCTGCTCTGCCACCAGCAGCTCCCAGTGCCACCCAACAGGATGGTGCAGTGGCTGGTTGTGCTGTTATTTCTGGTGGTGGCAGCTTGTGATGTGTGTCTTGTTGGCACCACCTTCATGATGTTGTCTCCTTACTGCACTCCCTGGTTGTAGCTGCTTCTTGCTGCTGTTTCAATTCTCACTTCTTAAAGATAGAGTAACAAATTCTCAAGAAAGGACATACATTGAAAACAAGTGTATGTGAAAACAACCTTCAAGATGGTATAGTGTGGCACATGAGATTTGGGAATTAATAGAGTTAAGGAGGCACAAGCCACCTTAACCAAGCCTCTGGGCTGTTAGACATTGTGAAACTCTGGACATGATCATGTGGTTTTCGGTGGGTCTTTTGTTTTATTTCTTCTTTCCCAAAAAGCCTTGTTTGTGCTTTGGCATATCATCCAAACCCTAGTGCTCCAAACTTGCCACATGGTTCCCTGTTCCTCCTTTCTGTATGCCCACCAAGAGACACCTGGGGCCAGTTTACAGAAGTGATCTGGGGTTTGCAACCACAGCTGAGGCCAGTTGGGGCTGTTAGAATCTGTAAAGACTGTGAGCCAGGGTGGGCTCAGGTTGGTGCCTGGAGTTATTGGGTAGTTCAGATCAGCAGCCATCGAGAACCTCTCTTTTGTTTTGTCTTAATCTCTCACCAGTGCTGTTTGTGATGCCCATCAAATGTCTCTGCAAGTGGAGGTGAGAAAGCTTTTCTTTACATCAAAACTCCTGGTACTGTATAAGGGAACTGGAGACATGGTCAGGAGGAGCTTGGTAACTCTATTTGTTTAGGTGGTATGTGCTAAATAAGTAGTATGTGCTACTGGGAGCACAGATTTTTATAAGGGTAAAAAGAAATGCTTAATAACTGCATGTTAGATGGGAGTCCCATAGAAAAAAAATAAGATTGTGTAAGTGAAGACTTGATTGTAATACTCATTCCAAAGGTGTAAGTCAGGATTGCATGTTGATGTTGCCAACTTTGTTGCCTAGTTTTTGCAACCTTAATGTTATTTTAATCTTTGGAGGCAATTCTATAAAGGATGTACAACAATATGTTAACATGCTGTGCCATCCTACATTTAGGGCTTGTAATAAGCCTTTTCTTCTTTATTGGTATTGTCTTTGCCAAAAAAAATAGTGATTGTTGAGAACTGAAGTATGTGTTCATATTGCTGCGTTTTTATTTGAATCTGGGTCCTGTGTCTTATCACAAGATCTCAAGGCTGTTACTGTGTTCTCTTTGTATTTGGGAGTAGCAGTCAGGGCAGTCCATGTGCTGTACTGACATCCCTGCTCAGGGCAGGGTAACTGGCGGTGGTGGGAAGGGCTGGAGGCAGAAGAGGTTATAACCACTTAAGTTAGATTCTTGTAGCTAAAATAGCTAAAATATTTATATTTGCTGGGGGTGGGGAAGACATAGCAGGATTAGTTATTTTTGCCTAGATGTTATAGGTCTGTTTTTTGAGGGGGAGCCTTGTGAAGCTTTATTTTTTGTTGCCTAAGGGGAACAGCAATTCTCATGCTATGTGAAAAGTTTCTGATGATAGGGATTTTTTAGTAATTGGAGTGATTACATGCATGGACTAGGACTTTTTTCCTTCCTGGTTTACTTTCTCCCACTCATGAGCATAGCTACACCAGTCTCATCCAAACTGAAATGAAGATGGAAAGAAGTGTAGAATTCATTTCTCCTATTTTGATGTCCAAATATACCGGTTCAAGTGGATCCACAGATGACAAAATTGATCGTATTAGCAGTTTGTGTGTCTGGCTTTCAGGATGATGGGAGATTGGTGTTCTTATTACTGACATTTTCACCAGTGCTCTGCACATCTCGGAACAATGTGTTTCAACTCTCTCTGCCTAAATTTCACCATATGTAAAATTAGATAACCTTTACTGACTTTACAGGTTTTGCAACTATTATGTATGCAGTCAGGTATTCCCAGAGTACCAGCACATGGCCCTGCTTTCCTCCTTCCCCAGGTTCTGGCTCTGCCAGCTGGGAGTGAGCTGTTCCTGAGGATTGGGCAATTCCGATCTTGGTTTTCTTAATGAATTGATTAGTGATCCCGGTTGAACAAGTAGGAGCCCTCACTGTCAGTGTCTAGGGAGGTGTTTTCAAGGAGGGTTCAGAGGAATGTTTGCCTTGGGAGAAGCTCACTGACCCCTTTGTATGGGGCAGTTTCCTTCCCACCTGGGGATGTGCCCACACTTCTGCTCTTGCAGCCTCAGGGCCTCCTCTGGGTTTCTTATGCTCCTCTCCATGTGAGGCTGAATTTAATTATCATGGATAAGGTCCTCCAGAGCAGACCTTTAAAAGTTCTATATAAAGATGGTGCTCTTAAGTAATTCAATATTTCAACTGCTCTGTGCTGGATTGATTGATTGATTAATGGAGGAGTTCATTTAATTAATCTGGGGCTTCACTAAGTCACATGTGTTACAGTAAATACTGTGATGGTGGTGATAAAGGAGGCGGCTGGGAGCTGCAGCTCCTCACTTGCTGCTCTCATCCCTTTGGATTCACAGCAGAGCTACAGGTGCAAAGTCACCACGAGAGACGGGGTGTGTGCGCCGGGGCTCGCGCTAGATCAGTCTCGTTGGTTTGCTATCTATAGGCTGCTAAATATGTTTTGGATGGCAGGCAGACGTGATGCTTTGTCACTTCCTACAAGTGTGCATGTGGAGCGAGACGGTTTTTCCCCTCCTTAGCCCCAGCGCATGCCCAAGTGGTTTGCCTCCAGTTTTGGATTCTGTGGTGTTGACTTGTCATTGTGTATTGACGGTATCTGCTGTTCCTGAGCGGGGTTTCTCCTCTGAGTGCCTGCTGGTTTTTTGTTAGCCAGGTTCAGCCCTTGAGGGACCCAGGGATCCCCCTGACCTGGGAGCTGGTGATGTGCCTGCATGTGCTGTCAGGGTACATTTGCAGCACCCAGGGGAGTTGCGATTCAGACTACAGAATACTCCAAAACTGGAGGTTTCAGCCCAAAACCATGTGTCTCGGCCACAGAAGAGCTGTATGTGGAGCTGCAGGGCCTGGTCTACAGGCTGATAGAGGGTTTATTACTCCTTACCTCACCCTCAATGCCTTTGGTAGAGGGAAGTTGTATTTCCTCTAAGAGTTTTGTGTATTGGCTCCAAGTGTGTGAGGAATATGGGGACAGAGCTGTTGTGGGGAGCTGTGCAGAAACTTCTGCAGGGCTTTGGTGCTCCATAACCTTGTCTGCCTTTCTTGGGGAGTTGTTAGATTTGTGCAGAAAAATGTCATCACTGGTATTGGATGGGAAGGGGGTAACTCAAATGGCTGTGAGCATGGCACCCTAAAATTTGGTAGAAATGTTCCCAAATCTGTCGCTGTACAATAAAAAGACGTGAAGATGTGACTGGCCCTCCACAAACCTTCAGCAGGGATGGGAACTCGAAGCTGCATTGCATGAGCTGTTATCCCAGTGCCTGAGCTGGGGGCCGTGCCTTCGTACTGGAGAGTGACAGTCAGTGACTCTGGGATTGGTCACTGCTGTCACATTTCCAGATTTCCCTGCCCAGGCTTTGTACAAATAGATGTAGGAATAGATTAACAGACCCATGTATGATGCACATGCAGTCATCCATGCTACTTTTGAATAAAGGCTATGAAAAGCCCAAATGCTGACCAACCTCACAGCTGAGTTGGCTTCTACGTAACCAACACGTCAGAAGTTGCACAGGAGCTGAGTGTGCTTTTTTCCCCCATGTCTCTTTTTTTTTTAAAGAAGAAATTAAGCCTTGATTTGTGGATGAGCAGTTCAGTGCTGCTGTCATAGGTTGGTGGTTTGTTGTGTGGTTAGCTTGGTTCTCAGACCTGTGTGCTGAAAGGTAATGGGGTTCATCTTGGAGAGAGCTTTTTCTCGGCAGGATGTCTAATGATGTGTTGCCTCTGTTTTCTCACTTGCTGCTCTTGCAGAATTTAGTCACGGTGCAATATTTGATGAATAGCCTTTGATAAAAGGCTTTTTTCTCTTTTTGATTTTGGTCACTGTTGTAATACTGTGAAATGCTGATGGAAAGCCAAGTGAAAATGATCACTAAACAGTGATGTGATGGGCGATGCGTTAACCTGTAGGAGCACTGCTTGTGCCACCACTGGGGATTTCGTATGTGCTCAGGAGGATGGTGCTGCCAACCATGGGGGGTTTGTGCCAATATGCAGCTGGGCTACATGAGGATGGACTCCTTTCCATCAGCTCATGGCTGTTACTGCTTCCCTGCCCTGGTCATGGCAGAGGAGGGAGTCTTGACACTCTACTTCCAGCCCCCTGTGAGCGTGGGGTGGAAATCCTGCCCAATTTTGATGCTCAGTCTCCCTTCAGCTGGGCTGTACAGGAGCTTGTGCTAGGAGAAGTTTTCAAGGTATTGGGTTTGGAGTTGCTGCATTGTTCATCTGATTAAATTATATTTAATTAGCTTTGTGTTTTGTCCTTTTGTTTCATTGCGAAGATTGGGGGGGGGGGGGGGAGGATAAGATAAAAATTGCCTAAATGAAGCTTCGTCATTTAAAGCACATATAAAAACTCAGTGAGATGCCTTTTATTCCCCAGTCCTTTATCTTCACTCACAAGCTTTCCACGAATGAGTAGTGCATGTTGAGGTTTATCTTTGCTTTTATGTGCAGTAGCCACATGCTTAACATCGAGCACGTTTGAGTCACATTTCATAGGGCTTTTGCAATCCCTTTATAAAGGGACTGATCTGCTAACATCACCCTCTTTAGATCTAGCAGGCAGGATGTTCCTCCATACAGTGAAGTGCTCAGTCTCTCTTGCCAGACCAGTAAGTGAATGATTTCAAGCCTGGTGGGCAATACTTGTGTCCATGCGTAGCACAGACAGACCACAGTAGTAGGCAGCTGCATGTAATTTTGAACTCCACTCATTGAACTGTAATAAAACAATATAAGCACTGCTTGGGGGAAAGATTGGATGCAGTTATCCTTACACAGGGCTCGGGCATATGAAAGCAGTGCTGGCTGACAAGAGGATTTTGAGATTTGATTTTGATTGAATTGCAGAATTGAACAGGCCAGGAATGTCAGTGGAAGGCTAAATGCCTGTAGTGCCATAAAGTTTTATTCATGTGAGGCTTTCCAATATAAAGTAGATGGATTATTGGAGAAGGTGTCAAGGGACATGAAATAGAAGTGCCCAAAACATAAAATGTGGGTATAAGGATAGAATTACTTCTTGCTTAGTACATAATTAGCTCTACAAAAATGTTTTGGGTAGTTGTTTGTTTATTGCTGAACATTTTAAAGCTAATTCATTACACAACATAAAATAACAGTCTTTGGTTTTTACTTCAGATCTCTCTGGCTGGAATTCATATTGCTTTTAGAACAGGTTTAAAAAATGAGTTCTGTCTTAATTTCATTTTTTTATTAGAAAAGAAGGTGTCTCATTAAAAAAAAAAGTGAGGGGAGGAAAAGTCTGCGGGAGAGAAAGGTGGGGGGGGGAAGAGTCCACAGGATATGAACACTCAGCAGACACTGAAAACTATTATGCTCAAAAACAAGAGCGGGATGTGTATTCACATACCACAACACACTGACTTATTTCATAGCTCAGTAATGCATACGTAATTAGAGTCAAATTTGCATAGGACAGCTGATAGCCAAATTTGTGTGGCATTAGAGACAGCTTCACTCCTTTGCAGTGAACTATGAACAGTAAATAAAGTGGCACAGAAGGCTGGATGTGGGTTAGCACGAGGGGGCTGCGTTTTTGTGCCCAAATTCTATATCTGTTTACAGACCTCCATCTCAGTTCGTGTTTTCCCTAAACATACTCTAAATCACATATATTATGACTGCAGGAAAATAATCATAGCTTTATGCTGCATCCAGTCACTTAGAATTATAATATAAACAGTAAAATGACCTTCTTATTACAAGCCCTTTTTTCTGTTTTAAATTGCATTTTTTGGAAGAGGGCTTGTTGTGTTATTCTTGCTTTAACCAAGAACATGAATACCTTTCAATATGTGATTTTTATAGGGAGGTGGTGTGTTGTGCATACAAGACTGTCAAAACGGGATTTTAAATTGCCATGAAATATAAACTTACAAAATTGTATTTAAAAGTCTATTTAAAGAACAGCATATATTTGTTTTCTGAACTAGTTGCCTGTGAGCTGCATGTTCTTCAGTTTCAGTCCCTCCCGATTGAGCTTACATGTATATTCAGGTAGTATTTGTATATAATTGTTTTTATTTTAAGTCCAAAGGAAACACCCAAATAGTTGCACCGTGCGGATTGTAATTATTCTTTTTGAAATCTTCTATTGGGAGTTTGGATTTGTAAATTCTTCGGGAAAGAAATGCCACATTCAGTGCTGGTGGTAACACTCCGGGGATTTGTTAAACTTTTATTTACCACATGTTGTACATACCATTTCTGCATGGTATTTTTGGTTATTTTGTTATTATTTAGGTTTGCTGAAAGTAAATGTGCTGAGGATTTGCCGAATTGAATAGCAGTTTATTTCTGATGAGTTTCTTTGAAGGAAAAGGATAAAAAGCTCCCCTTTTCCCTTCAACTCCCCATCTCATACCGGCTATAGTCCTTGAATTATGTGTGGTAGAGATGCTGTAGTCAATAGAGCGACTTTTCTTTTCTTCCTCCCCCTCACTTCCCCCTTCTAGTTGCCTTTTTTTTTTTTAAACAGGGTTTCACAGACTGTAATGCAGAGAGTTGGTTTCAGGAGGGACTGTGTGAGGGTATCCTGGGATCCCAGCTGTGAGGGTGGGATGAAGCTGCTGAGGCCCTTTTGGAGCTGATGCTGTAGTTGGGTAAACGGTGCCTCCCACCCAAAAGATACCAACCTTATCCATCTCTCAGTCCTTGGCTAAAAGTAACTCTGAGCAAACTCTGCATTTGTTCAGAAGGAGGAATGAGTAGTGTGACCCTGTGAATTTGGGTTTTTTAGTCCTGCTTTTGGGCTTTCTGGTGGATTTAACCTAAATGGCAGCTCCTCTGCTGGCAGGCACAGGTTGTGGGTGAGGCTGTGGGGGATCACATTGCTTAGTGCAGCAAAGCCAAAATATTTCCAGAGTCACCAGGTAGCAGAGAACCAAGAACTTTGAACCCAAGATATGAAACCATATTTGGTGGGGTTTTTTTATGTTGCCTCCTGAGTTTTAGTAACTCCTTGAAGTTTAAGAAAGAAGTGGATTTTGTTTTCCCTTTTTTTTTTCCATTTTATTGACTGTACTAATGTCCTGCTTAAATGTAGAACCACACATTAAATAGGCAGAACAAAATGAATTAGATTTAGACAATATTTAAATATTACTTTTATCTCAATGCTGTAATATTTAATTTTTACAATATTTTTAAATAGTATTTTTACATGAGAATACCAAGACCTGCAAGAAATGTATTATGTTTAAATGATTAAGTACAAAATAATAGTAATTTTTTTCGTGAGGATATTTTAAAGGAAGTTAACCCAAAGACTTAATCTGAGTTAGCTCTTTCAGTTATGTTAGAGTATGTGAATCTTGACAAACTTTTTAGATAACCTTCTGCAGATCAAGTTTGGTTTCAGTGTTCATTGAGATGGGACTGAATGATTAGTTTCAGTAATTCCTTTCGTGATTCAATAAGAACTGAGACAGTAGCTGAAAAGAGGAAACCTTGTTCTCCTTTTCCAATCTAGAGATAAAACAAAGGTGTGAAAGGATGAGATCAAGTACTGCTATGATTCTAATATATTTTATTTTCTTAAAACAGATCATGTTTGGTACATGTTTTACATGCATAAATGTATGAACTCATTATGTATCCAGCATATTTAAGCAACCTTCATTTAATAAATAAAAATGTTTTCATTTTGTTGCAGTTTCATTTTTCAACCAAATAAAGATGGATAGGAATACTAAAATTGCCAGCTAACAAAAATAGTCATAATTTCTAACGTAGTCATAACCTAAAACTTAAGGATACAAATGACTGTGAAAATAACCTGTTGTCTTGTTTAGCAGGGAGGTAAGTTATGCTTAATGAAGAGGTCGGTTGCTAACCAGTTAGAATCAGTGCTTCTTTAAGAAAATAAGTATAAAAATACAAATGGAAAACAAGATTGAAATCAATTTTTTAAACCATGTTTCCTGCTTTTTGATATAAACCATGATTAAAATCAGTGATTCAAATCACTTTGATTTAAATCAAGCTCAAACTCAGGGTGGATTAGCTTGTGGTTACCAGTGACATCCCTCTGAAGATAAAGGCAGAGTCCAAAGTGGAAAGTGTCCTTGCCTATGGAAGAGACTTTGGAATTAAATGGTCTATAAGGACTGTTCCAACCAAACCATTCCATGTTTCAAAATGCCTCCTTGGTCACTTGAACTCAGCTGTGTACAAGAGAGATCCATGCTAAATTACAGGGACAGGATTCCTTTTATCACTCCTTGCAGCCCTCAGCTCCTTTCTGAGAGGAAAAGGAGGATCTGGTACAGGCACTGATTTGCACTGGATCCCAGAAGGTATTTTTGGCAAGTCGGTTCTCCCAGGTAAAGAGCAAGTATTAGGGCTTCTCTTACCTTTTCCTCATCTCGCCCATGTTCCAGTTCAGGAGGAGCAGGGCTGTGTCCCTTGCAATGAGCTCACTCTTCCATGGCAGTATGGTCATGCTCTGGTTCAGACTGTGGGGAAGCCCTGCCCTTCCCACCAGCTTTATCACTAGCTCTTTCTGGTTCCCTTCTGGGCATCCTGCAGGAGATGTAGGAAAAACCCTCAGCAAAACCAAAATAAGCGTTTTTTGAACAGAACATTTTGGCAGAGGGACAACAGTGTGGAATTGTAGAGCCCTGCCTTGGTGGCTGGTGGAGAGGAGCTGCTGTTGTAACAGTGCAGATCACATCTTCCCTTGACAGGGTCTGGGTGTTAAAGAAACCCAACATAAACCTCGATCTGCTTTGGGTCAGTGATGTCAAGTAGAGCAGATTGCATTCAAGTTGCACATAAATTATTTAGAATGCCCATAAAGATGGGTCAAGGGTCCTTGCATTGGTAGGAGTCAGTTTAAGCTTGCATGCTGTAATTGTTTCCATGTGATGGCCTCTCTGAACACACTGAGTGGAAATCCTCTGCAAGGTGCACAAGTTGAGAAAACACGTGGAATTTACTGTAATGATGTTTCTACTTGGAAGTTCTCAAAATAATTAGCTTGATTTAGTGCTCTCATTTCTGCCTGTGTTCCAGGCTATGTCCAAGCATTTTATGGAGAGTAAATAGTTCCTTCATGTAGTGTTGGCAGCTGAATACTTATGCTGTAAGAATAATGCAGAGAACCTTCCACCAGCCCTGGGTGAAACCAGCAATCCTGAAGGAGGCAGATGTTTTGGCAGAGAAACATGCCATGTGTTTCTTGAGTCAACCATTATCAATTTGTGAGCAGTTGGTCCTTAAACAGAAAGATTGGGGTTTTTTTTCTCTTATACTTAGGAATAACTAGTAGTGGACTGATCCTATTAGTTAATGGTATTTAGATCACATGACTTAAGCTGCACAATTAGGAGTGAATGCACATACCTCCTGTATGTGTATTTGAACACTGTCAAGTTTCCTCAGCAGGCTTTCTCAGATTTAATCCATTTGAGTTTATTCTTCTTACATTCTGACTGTAGTGAATGTCTCAAGACAAACCAGATGAATGGGGTCAGATTTTTAGCTGGTATAAACTGACCCAGTTCCTTAATTCTTCTGCAGATGGTGGAGCTGTGCTGATTTACACCATCCAGGAGTCATGGCCACTTAGATTAACCTGGTACTATCTGGTGACTAAGCTCAAAAAAAAGAAATACTTTACTTGTTATATACTGTGACAGCAAAACACCCAGGAAAGTAGTCAGAAACTGGAGGACTGGTCGTGGGTGGGACAGGAGCTGTATGGATGGTTGGATGCAGAGATGGAGAACTGAGTCCCAGGGAAATGTGATTTATAGAGATATGATTTGTGGCTGGAAGTCTTGCACTGCTGGAAATACTGGTGCATGGATAAAGCTACACAGCTGCTATTTCAGATTTCCTTTTAAAAGTTTAATATTTCTTCACATTAAGGGGGAATGCTGCAAGAGGTTTTCCTGTATGTATGAATAGATATGTAAAATACATACACAGAACACAAAATATGGAGAAATGGAGCATCACAAGAGATGGTGTGAGAGAGCAATCTCTCCTAATTAGGGGGTGAATCCACATGTTCTGTGTTTTGGGATGTGTTCCCTTGGGGAAGAAGATGCCTGGTCGTGTTGTGCTGTGTTCCCATCTTTAAGTAGGTGGTGGTATGTGCCTGGGTGTGTCTGAAAACCACCTTCTAGTGGTGCCTGGTTGAGCTCTTGGAGCCTGGAGATGCTTCTGGCTTTCTGGCTTGGCTGATCCCAGTTGATTCATTCTTGAATGTGTTTGTTCTTCCCTTGGAAATTGCTTTCTGTGTTTTTTTCTTAACAAGGAGTTAGAGCAAACTGTTGGGATGATCTTGGTGACATCCCTAGCCTCCTGCTTTTCTGGTTGGTTTTTAGGTTTGGGATTTTGTTGAATTTTATGTTGGTTGGCTGATATAAAGTTTGTACTGAAGCTGGGCAGTGTTGTGGAGACCATTTTGAGTTTTCAGCTCTGGTGAGATGTGAAGAACATCAACCTCATCAGAGCAATAACTTCATTGTGGTTGCTCTGGAAGGCAGGCTACCTGCTAATTCATGTGCACTGAGAAGGATGGGATGGGTGCCTGTGGGTAGTAAGGGGTGTTGACATTTGTTCTTTGCTTTTGAAGTACTCTGAGCCCACTGGTTCCAAGTTCAGAAATAATCCACCTAAGAATAAATAACCACACTAAAATCAGAGATCACTTGAAGAAACTAAGGTGGCAAACCACACCAAGAAGTCTTTGCAAAAAGCAATGCCGATGTTTTAGTGCTGCTCTTTAATATTCAAGATTTTATCTTGAAGAATTATCTTTAGAAAAATAAATGTTTCCTTGGAATCAGCTCTACAAAACCTGTCGTACTGGCTGTGGAATGGTTATTTCTCCAGAGAAGCTGTAGGGAGGAAGGTGATGTTCATCTGAGCAGCTTGAGACCCCCACAGCATATGTCAGTCTGATGTCAATTCGTTTGCTGAAACAAGCTGAAAACTTCACAGCAGAGGAAAGCCCTGTCTGGAATAAGATTTCTTTAAAAAAGAAAAAAAAAATTTAATAAAAAATCAAACTTCCCCTTTGTGATTTATGATCCCACTAACAATGCCACTTTCTCAAAGCCATGCATCATACACAAACAATGGGCCACATAGAAAAGCATGCTCCCCAGAGTATTACCAAGCATGTAATTTTGTCTTTAAATTCTTCAGAGTGAATTGTAAGAACATGACTTCATAGGAACCTTTGAGACATTACAGCTTTTAATAATGCTTTGCTGCTACATGTAATACTTCAGTTTTACTTTTATTAATTAAATTGCTCCTTTTGTTTGTGTGTGGAGTGGGGAGGGGATCCCGTCCATCCTGGCAAACCCAGGAGGGCTGTGGCTGCCAAAAGGGCTTTGCTCCCCTCGTGAAGGCGAGGGGGCTGTGCTCTGTTCTGGTCTGATGGAGATTCAGGAGGGTTTTCCTCCAGTTTTCAGCTCCTGCACAAGTGCATCCCAGCAGACTCACTCCCCCGTCCCTCCAACCTTGGTGCCCACGAGGGGGTGCGCACGAGAGGCAGCTCTTCTTCCCCATCATGAGCTTGTATGAAATACCATGGGGTGCTCAGAGTTCCCACCCCTCACCCAGCTCACGTGCACGAAGTGAGTTGGCTCCTGCTTGTGCCCTCCTGCCCGGCATTGCTATCCCCTCACATCTTTGATCTTCCCAAATTTATGTGTATGTTTTTGTAACTTTTCAAGAAAATTGAGGTCAAACTTATTTCATCCTCTAATCCCTTTGCACCCGCCTCCCCCCCAGCTTTATTTTCTTTAGCAGGCACATCTTGCATTATGTAAAACATAGGTGAAGAAACATCTTCAGTAAATCTGCATTGCCTGGCTGCAGCAGCACCGTTTGGATCTGGCTGCTTATCTAATAAAGGGTGGAAGCTGCACTTTTTACAGGTTTTTGTAGCACAGTTTGTGGGCTTGCCCATAATAATACAATTATGAAGGTTAACAGGAAAAAACTGGGTCCAGGAGTGATTCCAGGCAGCTGGCAATGCCGACGAATTGGAAGCGCACCACCAATGAAAACTGCAGTGAAAAGCAAATTAAACCTCATATCTGCCATCTCACTCGCTTTTCTCTGCTTTCCTGTTTGGACTTGAAAGGTGATTGGAGCCAAGGCAGTGACAGTTGACGGAAGTGCTGCAAGGAGAGAGTATTTATTTACAGTGAATCGTGGTGATGCTTGTTCAGGATGCGGTTTCACGCAGGATGTACTGTCCCCACCCCCGGTTTGATCATTTCTCCAAAAAAAAAAAAAGGGGGGGGGAGAGCTTTTGAAAAAAAGAAAGCTTCTTGATTGTTTGAGGCTGTAGCAAATGCTTGGAGAAATACTGTGCAGCGTGCCTGTACTTGGAGCGTGCCGTAATGTTCTGTCGGAGGAAGTTCCTGTATTAGACACAGAGGCTGCTCGGGACTAAACCCAGTGTTGGCCCTCATATTTAAACTGGGAATGGGCTGGGTGGGTCCCCGTGCTGCCAGTGATGGCTAATGCAGGCCACCCACTCTGATGTCAGCAGCACTGCCAGCTGATGTGGCTGTAAATTTATTTTTGTCATGAGGGAGGAGAAAGCAGAAGTCATCCCCCTTTGTAAGTTTTAATACATCAAATAAATAATGTAGAATTCACTTTGCAGAGGGTTGCTGGGGTTTGGGATGTTTAGAATTTATGTGGGGGATTTCCCCCTTTTTCTGCTGAGATCACAGAATGGTTTGGGTTTGAAGGGACCTTAAAAATTCTCTTGTTTTAACTCCCTGCCACTACACTGGGTTGGTCGAAACCCCATCCCTTGGCTTTGAACACTTCCAGGAATGGGGGATCCACAGCTTCTCTGGGCAGCCTGTGCCAGTGCCTCCCCACCCTCACAGTGAATCAGGACTTCAACCTCTCAGTTTGTGAAACAGCACTACAGAAGGTCCCCATTTGGGGATGTGAATTCCTCATTGATAAAGAACAAACACTTTTCTGGTCCAAGGGCTCCAAGGGTTTATCTGAAGTCCTCCTGCCATCTCGGCACAGGATAAGCAGCACTCAATGCCCGGCTTACTGAGAGTAGGTGGCTCCCCAGGGGTGTTGGTTTGGGGTTGGGTGTTCACCATGGCTCATCCCAGGTTGTGCAGAACCGGCTCACGAAGCTGCTGACCAGCTTTACAGCCCTCACACCTCTTGTATGAAACCAATTGGTGCTGGGGCTGATACATCTCCTGACAGGCAGAGATAATAACTTCTGTTACTACCAGACAGGGCCAGTGATTAGATAGCGAGTTTCTCTATCTCATTTCTTTCTGAGATAGAGCACAGGGCTTAGAGATGTGCTCTGGTGTATATGGTTTTCTTCATGGGCTCTGAGTGGGGAAGCTATTGGAAACTTGAGGGATTGCGGGGAGGAGTGAATGTGGTATTTTTATTTATTTACTTTGACATTTTCTTTTAAACTATTTTTAAGAAGTACATTTCTACCAATTTTTCTGTCTGGAAGAAGGAATCTGATGGGGTTTTTTTCCACTCACAGCTTTTAATTACACCATTGCCATCACCGGGCCCTTTCTACAACTCCCACATTGTTCAGCAGACACAGTGAAGTGTTTTTAGGAACCTATAAAAACCAGTAATTTGCATCCAGAGGCCATGGTTGTAGTCGGCATTCAGGCAAGGAAGAAACTGCCTGGATAACTTTATGGCCAGTACATGTGCTGCATCGTGTAGTGCTGCAGCCAGAGAGGAGCAGGGCTGCTGCCTGCCCGCACCTCCCGCACGCACTGCATTGCGTGTTCCTTTTAATTAACCAGTGAAGTTGTTAGGGCTCATAGCTGGGAATCCAGCTCCCCAAAGGTCCATTGTGCCAGGGAGCTGAGCTGGAGCCAGCTGCCCTCTTGTGTGCTGCTGAGCCTGCCTCCTTCCCCGGCTCTGTACTGGCTTTTCTCAGCCTCTCCCCAGCTTTTGTACCCTGTGGGGGTGATTTGTGCCTCCTTTTGGTGTTGACCTCCCCTTAGTTGTCATGTGGAGTTGAAGCTCAAGATAAGGAGTGTTGTTCTTGGTGTGGGGTGCAGCCTGGCAGTCATGTGAAATGGTTCTTGCTGCGGGTGATGACTGACTTGACACGGGGCATCAAGGACTCCTACGCATCCACAGCTTTCGGAAACCATCGGTTTCTGAGGCTAACGAGGGCCTCATGTTGCAGAAATATGTTAAGGTTTAGGATGAGATTTGCAAATTTGCCAAAGAGGTTTTTCTTTTTTTTAATATCTGTTTGAATTCGGGCAGTCAAAACATCATAAGTAGCTCTGAAAATGTCACTGTGGAAGATCCTCCTCATAGCTGGTCTAGTTGAACAAAAAAGGCTCAGGTGCTTCAGAAAGGAGAAAACATAATCTCTTTTTAAAGGTGGTAGGATGCCTGTGGTTTGGTATTTGTTGTGTAAAAATTGTAAGTAATTTCTTAGCAAGAAAGAAAGAGCTGCCTGTTGTCAGCGAGCTGTGAAGCCATGAGTTACAGGGCCTTGGAGCATTCAGGAGATAGGGAAGAGTTGTTTGTAAAGTAGCTAAAAATCAGGAATATTCACCTCATAAAAGGAGAAAAGAGCCAAAAGACATTTTAATTGAATTGGGTCTGATTTTTTGGGAGGGGTTGAGACTACTAGTTTTAACTAGCCTGAATTAAACTTGGACTTACCTTTCATACAGAACTTACATGCATTTTTATTTTAATCTTGCGTGTGTACCTTTCAGACTACCAGTTGTTCCAGTCAGGAGCACAACATAGATTTTTTCATTGCTGCTTTGTACACTTGTGCTTCCCCACCACCATATATTCTGTCCATTTGAAGGCATAAAATACTGCTCTGCTCCTTGAGTGGGAAATAACAGTAAGGATAGTGTGGGATTTGTGGGATGCCTCTGCCCCCCACATGGATATTCTACTCCCAAGATTTCCAAGTTTCAACTATTTCAGTTTCTTAAGGTATATCAACATCAACAAAGAAATAAAGCCTGCTCCTTACTTTTAGCACAGACACCATGAACAGGCTATTCAGTATGTGCTCAGCTCCCAGCAGGCACATTGGTGCCAGACAGAGGACGTTTTGATTCCCTGCTTTCTTCCTCCTTCTGAATAGGCTCTGGCTGGGGGTGAGATGTCTGTTGTTGGACAAGGGGAACTGAATAGCCAGCAGGCTCAGACTCTTCAGTGCTCACTGATACTCCTGTGACCGAGGGGAAAAAGAATGTTTTGGTGAGGATGCGGGAACTGTTTGTCTCCAGGAGGGTTGACCCATCTGTCTGATGGGCACCCCGAATTCAAGGGGGTGCAGTGCTGTGGGCGTGTCTGCCCCGTGGGGCCACTGGAGGAAGATGCTCCCTTGCGAGGAAGGGAGATGGGGAGACAGTATTCCTTCTGGCCTCAGAAAGTTGTCTGAGAGTCATAAATGTGCAGGGTTTGTATGTAACCCAGGCACATCGTGCCGAAACACGCTCTTTGAAACAAGGCTGGGGTGAGCCAGCAGTGACTGACAGTGCCTTCTCCTGCCCAGAGCCTGAATCCAACTGCTTTTCATGGCCTCAAGTGTTTGCCGAAGTGGTTCCGAGCCAAGACAGGAAACTATTTGACTTCGGGTGCTACAGAGCTCCTCTCATGGTATTTACAGATAAAAGGGGAGGAGTTGAAAACCTTAGTCCATATTCAGCCCAATCTGATAACCTCCAGGGATTTTATGAGTTCAAAGAAATTTTGGATAGCGAACTTGTATGCTTAAGTGAAGCTGAAGCCCCAACCCTTGGAGGCATCCAATCCTTAGTAAAACCTTAGAATAACAAATGCTAGTTGTAACTCTTTTTTCCTTCCCCCTTTTTTTTTTCCTTAATGTTTTAAACCACTAGACTATTTTTAAAGTTAATACATAGGTAAGAATATGTCCCTGATCTTTAAAATTAAGTATCTCTCCTGAGCACTGATGGCACAGAAACTGATTTTGTTCAGCAGACTTCAGTCTGTGAGGGGCTAAAAATATGAAAGGTGAATTATATTCAGTAACAAGAGGGGTAGAATGTGTTTTATAGCAATAGGTTTGGGAAGCAGTAGTAAAATAACTGGTTTCCACAATGGTTTACTGGGAATGCTGTGTCCTTGTGTGGGATGCACACAATGGTTGTGTTGTAGGTGGAAATGTCTAAAGGATACAGTCCCTTCACCTTGGAGTTAGGTATGCCCTGGTATCTCCCTAGTGTCAGGTCAGAGTTTGTCCTTGGACAACTTGTGTCTGCTGAGCAAAGTCATCTCCCACCCTTTCAAATAACTCTTGCTTTCTCTTTTTTCCTTGGTTTTTATTTCACCACTGGCTGTCAGAGACCTAGGACAAGGTACAGGCTCTGCTGGAGGCAGTAGAGAGGGTCTGGTAGGACCCTGGGTGCATTGCCACGTTTCCAGCCTTTTTCTCCTGGAGACTCTCTTCCTTTCTTTGCAAGCCTAGAGCTACCTTCTGCTTCAAACAGGCAGATTCACTCACTGATTAAAAAGCATTGTTAATTTAGAAGGAAGGCCACATTCTTTCTCAACACCATCATTAATTAAATACTAGGAAATTGCCAATTCACCCAACATTCACATCCTTACCAGCCTATGCTCACGTAATTTATTGCCCAAATATCTCAATGCCCGAGTACATGCTGAGGCCCGTAGACAAAGCTTTAAACTCCCATCTCATATATTTTCCCTATGCATAATTAAGATGATTGCCTCTTAAAACCTTGCTTATTTTTGGTAAAACACCTTTGTTTTTCTGAGGTTGGATTTCTTGGCTTGTGCCCAAAAATGGGCACTGACTGTGGCCACAGCTTTATGAATAGTTCTGTGTGTATGGGTGCAAATCATAATCCCCAGATGAAAATAGCTCCTTCAGAGCTATTCATGTCTCTTGGAGGAGGAAAAACTCCTATGATACCAAACAGTCCCTTAGGTCTTCCTCACAGTTCTAAACTATTGCAGGTCGGACATAATCAGAAAACAGAGTTTTTATGTTGAGTTTTGTGTCGATGAGGGTAATGTAACTATGCAAAACCCACTTACAGCTTAGACACATCATTCATGAGTTACACCGTGGCTCCGAGCTCATGGCAACGACGAGTGTCTGGCAATCCCCACCATCTGGTGAACTCTGATGTGTATTTGAACAGCACGCTGTGTTAGTGTGCCTATATACAAGACATATTCGCACACAACATATAGTGGCAGGGGAAAGAGAGAGAAATTATGTTTCAGCTGTGAATGACTTATATTTACTCAAGCAGCAAAGAAATAGCTGATAGCTCGCGAATGATCAAAGCTCATGGTGAGTTATAGAGGTCTTTCCTCACCAGTGAGGAAGATACAGCACATTTCAACCTGCTGTATATCCTTTTAGTCCAACACACACATTTTAATGCTTATTTTTATTTTGGTTTAGAGGCCTTTCTACTTTACATAGCAAGCGATTTTTTTTTTTTTAATTATTATTTTTTAATTTTTTTTTGGTAATCTCTTCTGCCTCTTCTCTGTCTGCTGCTGATGCCAGAGACAGAGCAGATTGGAAAGCCTTTGAACACATTACTGGTTGAACTCGAATGAGATTTTTGTATTGCTTGGTTGCAAGCTCCTGTGATGAGCATAAGGAATTTAGTTTTGATTGACATGATGTACTCTTAAAGCAAAAGCGATCTATCAGCATTCATGCGCCCGCAACTTGTTTTTTCTTTCATGACAGAGAATAGTTTTGTTGCAGTTGTGCTACAGCCATGAAGGTTGAATTGCAGTTTCCCTTTGAGTGCTCTGATGGAGGAGGTAGAGAGGAGTGAGTCAAAATGGGGCCATTTTAGGTCACTCCTAACAAACCAGGCTGAGGATCTTCTCGGTTTCTGTTGCTCTGACTGTTTTGTGTTCAGCCAGCTCTTCCTCTGGTGCACTAGAATGCTCATTCCAGTACAGAGTGTTTGTACAGATGACACAACCTTATAATCTTCAGCTTTGGTCGCTTTAAAAGAAGTTTTTACAGTTAACACAGTCATGGTCTTATACCAAATGAGATCTGGCTGAGTGAAAAGGTATGATATATCCTGAAACAGTCTGAACGTGAGACATCCTCCCTCTCTCCTCCTTGTGCTTATTGCTAAATACGAAACCTCTTCGAAATAAGTGGCTCTCCAAATGAGTTATTATTTGGCCTGTGTCGGTATAGAAGACAAGTGAGCGTTCTCTGGGAGGAAATATAATCTTATAAATTAACCTTTGAACTTGGGAGAGTTGGATTGTGGTTTTTATTCAGCTGCTTTGTAGGGCACTGGGAGGTTATTTAGCCTGTCTTTTTACAGGTCTGGGAAATGTGCACAGAGCTACTTACCCCCACCACTGCCTTGTAGAATATTCCCTCTCTCCAGAGGCCCGGGGCATCAGTGTGTGAAAAGCCATAAAAATAAAACTATATGAGTTACTGGTGATTTTGTTACTATTTGCAAACAGTTGAATCTTTAGGGAGAGAGGATTGATTCAAACAAGAATTAAAACAGTTTAAAGAAACTCGGCAAATGCTGAAGTTTTTTAAGAGTCATTGTCAAGACGTGGTGCTGAGAATCCTTCCAATTTGTCTGTGCCACCCCTTCCAACTCACAAAGCCTTCCAAACAGGTCATTACTGGATAATTGTTGTTGTACTTCCCATGTGAAGTTTGTACAGTTTGTAATGCCTGTTTAAGGGAAATCTGAAAGGCTCCTTATCCCTGGAATGGGCTTTCCTCCTCTGTGGTCATCATGGCAGGTCCTTTTGGGGGAGCCTGTTGCTCTACTTCCCGTGCTCTGCCTGGTGAGGAGGATAACTGAGGGAAAGCTCTGGCCTCAGAAGCAAGTTTTACAGTTTATCAAGTACAGAAATAGTACTTCAGAGGAATTTCAGGTATTTTTTTTTTCTCCAGGAGAGGTAGGTATGTAGGGTACTGACTGTGCATGCCAGGCTTTAAAGCTCAAAATGAATGATGAAATAATTTGTGATTAATGTAGTGAGCGTGAGAATAAACATCTGAAGGTGATAATTTTCAGGAAGTGCTTCTAAGACCTTCAGTTTTGCATTTTCCATTTATTTGAGCAGGTTTTTCTTATTCTAATAGGAGAAAAGGTTGCATTTTCATAGACTGTGGCTACCCCTCTGCTGGGCATGTCCTTGGTTGTCCAGTTGTCCTTTGAATCATTCTGAATGCGTTAATTCAGTATCTTCCTCTTTGTCGTCCTGCTCCTTCATTTTTTCTTCCCAGGTTCCACTCTTGGCACTCTGCAGCTTCCCGTTTCTATTTCAGTGTTTCAGGCGCTGCTCAGAAACAGATGGATGGCGAGATTTCAACCCCACCTCCCAACTTCCACATACAGTCCACATCTCGCGCCGCATTCATGAGCACATACAAGCAACAGGACACTTGGTGTTTGCCTTTTTAATAAGTTCATCCTCAAATCAGAGCTTCCCTGTTTACTTTAGGTGTTCCACCATCATCAATTCTCTGCTCTCCCCAGAAAAAAGCCAAAAAAGGGATATTCGTGTGTTTGAAGCAGAAAAGGGTGGGGCACGCATCTTTTTCGGAAGCACGCTGTTTCCCAATGCCTGTTTTGATGACTTTGAGCAGGTTTTATTTGCAGGTATCCCTGGTGCTGTGTGATTGCCCAGGGGAGCGATGCGATACGAGGAACAAAACCTCAGATCTACATTTGCTTTTCCTCCTTTGCTTTGCGGCGCCCGGGTTTTGATGTCTTGCTTCTCAGAAGGCTTGACGGTGGTAATAACGGAAACAGCAAAAAATGTCAGCCTGACTACTGTCTGCGTGTCGGCACTAGTCCAGGGAGTTTCAAAGGGATGTTTTATTGATTCTGTAATTGCACAGTAGAATGGACAAACTGAACTGTACCTCAGGGCAAGGAAAGCCCCTGTCTGAACGGCATCTGTTGGATAGATGCGCTGCTGTAATTTGGGCAGGGAGTGCTCGCTGGGCGGTTTGAACCAGGGGACTGAAATCTTGGCTTAACCCTTTCGTTGTAGGCAATGGAAATCCTGGTTTTGCCTTCTGGTTGCAGCCTGAGGGAAAGAGCTGCTTTGGGGATCCCTTTTAGCACTGAAGTGACAACTGGGGGCTTCTCTGGGGTTTACACCAGTGTCGCTTTTAAAAGGAAATTTGACCTCTGATCTTTTCCCTGGTGTTACCCTTCAAGTATTCCCCTCCTCTGGGATCCTCAGGCCACAGAATTGTGACTTACAGTGTTGCCCGACTTGCAAAATCCACTTTTTAACTGAAAAACTGGTCTTAATCTCTGATGAAATAAGCCTGTACTCCTGCCTGGTAGCTGGTAACTTCCTCTAGCGTGAGCTGATTACTTTCCAAAACTGAAGGAGTGGACTGAGCTGTTTTACTAAAACAATTGCAAATTAAATTTGTAAACTTTTGCTGTTGCCGTATTTTTTCACTGGCATGCTGTCCGTGTGCTGTGTCTTTAGTTTGGTGAGAACACAAATCAATTAGGCTAACCTACGGCAATGCAGAAACCATGGGAAAAAATTCAAATGCACTCTCTTGACTTGATACATGGGTGCCCAGGGTTTCCATGCTCATTTTTCTGTGTTACTTCTGTTAGCCAACTAGTGGTGGGCATCCTGCAAAGAGCAGTGCTTTATCCCCTGGGCAGAGCTCACAAAACCAAGGGGTAGAAGGGCAGCACGGGAGGAGGCAGTGCCCAGCCTGCCTCGCTTGGGAGGAATGTTGACTTTGTCTTGTGGGTGTCACAGTTTCAGGATGAAAGGAAGAAAGAGCTGGGGACAGGGATGTGCTGGGAGTGGGAGGGTGGCAGCACTGCCAGGAGCACCCAGCTGGAGCTGGTGCTTCACAGGCTGCCAGCAGATGCCAGTGGTTCGTGAACTAAACCCTGATCTTGCAGTTTCCTCTGCTCTTAATTGTGTCCATGATTAGGTTGTTGTCTTCCCAAAGTTGAATATAGGAAGGTGGTTCTGAGTTTAGAGGGTGAGGTGGTGTTTATTTTTGGACCTTATGCAAAGCTTTAATGCATTATTTTGAAATCTTGATTTTGAAGTCTGTGCTCTTTAAAAGCAACTTTGTGGGAAAAAACTTCAGTCCAGTTCTGTCCTGTCCTGGGTTTTAGTAGATTTTACAAAAAAGTACTGTATGAAGAAAAGAGAAGGCTCAGGGTAGATCTCATTAGGCATTTCAGTGCTTAAAGGGGGCTTATAGAAAAGAGGAGGAACAACTATTTACATGGACAGATAGTGATAGGACAAGGGGAAATGGTTTCAAACGAAAAAAGGAGGGGTTTAGATTGGGTGTTAGGAAGAAATTCTACACTGATGGTGTTGAGGTATTGGCACAGGATGCCCAGAGAGCCTGGGGATGCCCCATCCCTGGAAATGTTCAAGGCCAGGTTGGACAGGGCTTAGAGCAACCTGGTCTAGTGGAAGGTGTCTGTGCCCATGGCAGGAGGTTGGAACTGGATGATCTTTGTCTCTTCCAATCCAAACTGCTCTGTGATTCTATTAAATGAAAGAATATGTGCACTTAACTTTGTATTTTTTGTTGACACTGCTGAACTTCTTTATCCAGAGCCTTGCATGTTGTAATAATGTTCATACACTAAAATAGGCACTTAATTAAGGATGTGGAGCACTCTACCAGTTCAACAGAATGAAAAGTGAAGCCCATCTTCAGTAATGTGCATTGCAGAAATCGGCTGGAGAAGATCCTGCATCTGGGATTTGCTCCATTCCCTTCTGGTGGTTCAGAGGAGTGTAAATTGTATACTAGAGGTAACAGCTGTACTTTGGGGCTTTTGCCAGAGGAAGAGCAGCTTTTTTCTGAAGAGACGAGAATGCCAGAGATGTGTTGATTAGTAGGGGAGGGGAACACTGCCCAGTGCAGCTGATACAGTGATCTCAGTACATAATTAATGACAAATACACTTTGATCAAGTCCAAAACTCTCAGTCCTGTTGAAAGGAGCAGCGAGATCTTGATTTGTCCTGTTTGGTGAAAGGTAGGTAAAAGATGGCTTATATTTATCTGATTTTATATTAAATTCACAGCCAAGGTATTGACAGACTCTAGGACCAGTAGTGCTGAGATTAGTCAGGACCCACAGTGGTGTAAGGTGAGGGACCAGAGAGTGCAGGCAGCATCAGTGCAAGGCTTGTTCAGCCTCCTAATTTGGAGGCAGGCTTAATAAAAGCTGAATAGAAATTAAAATATCAGACTGAACTAGTAATTTAACATTTGGCTGAGTCTTTATCACCTTCCTCCCCCATCTCTGACTTTTGTCAGATTGCTCATAATTTCAGTCTCAGTGATCTGACTCTGTTGTCTTTTTTTATAAGAATGGTGGGGTGAGTGTGACTGAAAATACAGAATATGCACTAATATTTCCTGTGCCACATCAAATCACCAAAATGACTAAAGAACATCCTGAACGCTAAAATTCTCAGCACATATTTTCTGTCAACACTAACGCTGAAGTGGAATTGTCCCAGCCAATCAGACACAGGAAAAACACTGGCTTACTGACCCAGAAAAAGCTGTATTTCCCAATTTTTGCAGTGTCTCCGCTCTGGTTGTCAAGGAAAGGTGGCCAGAGTCAGGATCTGTGGTAGCACAGTGCTTGGAATCCCAAAGGCGCTCCAGGCACTTGGATGTGCATGTTTGGAGAAGGGTTGCAGAGTCCTGAGGGCAGTAGCCATGGGAAGCAGGCATTTTGCCAAAGCTCTGCTGAGTATCTTGCTGATAAAAATCATTCATGCTTTTTGGCAATGACTGTTGCAATAGTATCTGTAGCTGGTTTTGTGATGTCCTGAGTCCATTGATGATGACATGCAAAAAAATGAAAAAAATACAGAAGGCTTGTGGAGTTTTCCAAGTAATTGCTTGCTGGGTGCTTAACAGCTGCTCAGGAATGTTTTCAAAAGCATCCTCGTCCTGCCTCTAAAAAGGTCTTTGATGGAGACAGTTCTCTCCAGTTGTTTTAATTAACTGTGGGCTTCTGACAGCCTGTAGGTTCCTGAAAACTCTGGTTGGATTTCCAGGAGGAGCATGGCTGAGAAGCAGCCCATGGTGTTCTGAGAGCTGATGCTTTGCTGCCCAGGGCTGAAACTGGCTGAAGGAATGAGCTGGGAAAGGCTGTGTGGGTGGAGGGAGAGGGAATCATGTGCTGGGGTGACCTGAAGTGTGCAAGAGTCTGTGAAAAGGAGATCCCATGCAGTTCCCCATGAGTTCCAGAACTCCTTTATCCCTTCTTTATTCTCCATCCCCTCAGGCCCAGCACTGCCAGGCGATGTGTACTTTGATGCAAGAGGGAGTTTGGGTTCTCTGAGCCATCCTTAGCACCAGAGGTGACCTTAGGGCCCTTTTCCATGTAGTCACCATATCATTCCCATTGCAGGACATGAGCACCTCCCCTCCTGGACCAGGAGTGGTGTCACTTGGGTAGATTTCCAGGGGCCTTTACAGGCAGCATCACCAAGAGCAGTAGAAAATCATCGATTCTGGACCAGGCACCGAGGGTGGTGCTGGACCTGCCCCGTGGGCAGCATCTCTCCACACTGACATCTCCTCAGATAGCTGTCGGTGCTGGCTGCTGCCTTATGTGTTTTTTTTTTTTAACCCACATTAGTTTAATTATTTCTGTTCCTGGAAATTTCTGTCCAGGATTTGATTGCAAGAGCTGGATGTCTAGAAGATTAATTTGTCCTTTTGGACTGCAGCTGGACTGTTACTATTTTATAATCATGGACAGTGGCTGTAAGGAGTGAGGAAGGATGCAGTAAAACACAGTGATGCTGACAGTGTAGAAATAGTGCATCTTCTTGCTGTTTGATATTTTGATAGAAACCTTTTATCACTTTAAAAACTGGCTGTGTATCAATACGATATGTTGAAAACAGAAGTAGGAAACTGCAGGCTTTTAATTTGTGCCATTTGAACCCTCTTACCTTGGATGAATGTGGCGTGTAAATTATAGTTCCCATGAGGTAAAAATCAGTCAAATGCTACTTAACCTTTACTCTGCCATGTTTCGTGTTCCATTTGTGCTTAAGAGAATATGTGCATACACTTTCATCTCGCTACCGTGCAAAATCACCCTTAGGGTTACTGTAACGGCACAAAATGTCTTTAAATTCGGATTTAAGGTGAGCGAAACTGCTGTCGTCTTAGAGATCTCAGGGCTGAAGTGGTTTCAGAAATTTTGTTTACCCTTCAAAGGTGAGGAGCTAGAAGTTATTTTTCGTTCAGCATGGCTGCAGAGATTGCTGCTGCTTCTGTTATAACTGGCTTATTTGCATGGTTACAGTTGTGCTGGTTGTGTTTGTGCTGGGTATTCATGGCTTGGATTGGTGTTTTCCCAAGTTGGTCTCCTGCAAAATACCTAATTGTTTTTCTTAGTTGTTTCGGGAAAAAGTATTCAGCTATTTCAGTTGTTTAATATAGAAAGCAACTTCTCTCCATGATAATTTCCTAGTAAAAGAGTCGGAAATTTGTCAACTTCGGTGCTTGATATGCAAAATACCTGACCCAGAAACCGCTAAATTTCCTAGAAAAAGTTTTCTTCTGACTTATGTGTTTGGATCAGGTTTATGGTTCTCAATGAAGTTTGTGCCTAAGATGGTCCTTGCATAATTTACTGAATTTTATTAATGGAAGTCTGAAAAACATATTTTGGCACTATTTAGAGACATTTAACTATTGTGGTTTCGGAAAAGCAAGATTTTCATAATAAAAAGCAGAGAAGAAATTCAAGATGTTTTCCCAGTGAACATTTTCATTTGAAAAAAAAAAAAAACCAACCAACTAACGAAAGAAGAAAATTGGGGAAATGAGAAATATTGTTTTCAAAATAGCCAACTTAAGAGCCTGTACAACATTTGCATTCTATTAATTCAAGGGTTCCTGCAAAATAATAAAAAAAAAAATCAGTTATGCCTTCACTGGTGAGTGGCAGTGATTCCAGTGCTGCTGTGCTGGGAAGCTGGAGCAGAGTCACTGCTCTGAGCCAAACCAGAAGCTGCAGCAAGAGTTGGGTGTTACACTCTCACCTCGACACCCCTTGTGCTGCTCACCCGCCTATGGTGGAGACTCAGTTTAATTGAGTAGTTAAAAATAATGTTTTTAACACTTGCAGCTTTTTTCCTTTTTTTAAGAGAAAAAGGAAATTAAATTTTCCCTAATGTGCCATGGTTGGAACAGTAACAGTGGAGGGAAGTGCACAAGTTGGCATGGTTTGTAATGCTTGAGTTGGCTGTACTGGGTAGCTTATACATTTAATTATATATACTTGTTACTGTATAGAAATATTAAATTTCACACTTAACAGGGACAAACAAATCTAAGTGAAGTTTATTGCGTATGTTCAGTGTGGCAAAATAAGTGCTTGTGGAGGAAGTTTTTGCTTTAAACAAGCTTGGGTTTAATCATAATGATTCATGTATACAGAATCAAACTCTGTGTTTATTTTAATTCCTTTTTTGCTCATTCATGAGGCAGAATTGCTGCTGATGTCCATGACTGGATATCTGCAGCTGCTCACCTGAGTAAAAAATAAGTAAAAATTGAGTAAAGGCCGTGAGAATTACCTCTTTTTTTTTTTTTCTCTTTTTGTGTAAGCATGCTGTGAATAAATAAAAAAAATACTTTAAATTGCCTAGAAGCATGGAGTGGTAACTGTGCTGAGTTTCATTTCTCTTCCACAGCTTTTGTGGGCTTTGGAGAATCTTTGCACACAGTCCAGATAGTATTTAATGTGGTGCAGGAGGGTTGATCAACCATAAACTCCTTCAGGCCTAAAACTTTTCGCTGTGGTCAAGGGAGAATAAAAAGGGAGGGAAGAAAGTAAGGAAAGAAGGAAGGGTCTTGGAAAACCTGGAGTATACCTGCATGACTCTTGGAAGAGTGATGCTGAAATGAGTATTTTTATTTGCAGAGCTGAGAAGAAAAGTGAAAATTAAACATAAATAGTTCAGAACCACTTTGATTTAAAGGCGTTTAACTAAATGCGAGCTGCATTCAAAAAAACAAAGTAAAAAATGCTTGTAAAGCTCATGTTTTTAGGAGTGTAAGGAGCCAAAGCCTGTCTTTACTCCATGAGGTTGTCAGGTGTGTAAATAATGAAACTACAAAGTATTACTTTCGCTTGTGGACAGTCCCTAATTTTCTCCCAACCTCTCCAAAAGAGTAGAAAGAAGTTTCAAATGTGAAAAAAAAGAAACTCAATAATTGATTTATTGATGCTTCAGGTATGAACACTGACAGAAACACAGGAAATTAACTGGCTCCAGGAAACAGTGTGGGACAGGAGGTACCCTTGCAGCTCAGTCCAAGTTCTCCATAGACTGGCACAGCACAGGGAGCATGGGATGATCCCTTTGTCAGCAATCTTAGTAACAGACTCAGTTGTTATGGAAAATCCTTAATTGTGGGGGGAAAAGGCAGGAGCTGCCTTGAGGATGGGTACCCAGAAGGTGCCACGAGCATCAGGACACCTGGAGAAGCCAGTTGGTGTCTTTCTGCATTACTAAACATTTGCAGATGGAAAAATTGTGCACAAAATCTTTAAAGTGAGCCTCTCACAGGCACTGGTGACAGCAGGGAACAATTGAGCTGGTGGTGAGGAGCTCTTTGCTGGGTACTGAACTGTACTGAGGGAAGGGTGGCCTTAAAAATAGAGTGGACTGAGAACCAAGTGCTCTGGTTTCCCCACAAAAATTACCTTAAAAGTTTAATAAGGGTTTTGGAGAACCTTTCTTTGAGGATGGTGTCAGACCATAAAGCATTTTTTGATGATGAACTGACAATGGATTTTTGTGGAAGAATCTATACAAGGAAAAATAGTCTTGATTTTTACTCGTCACTTGTCTGAAAATAACCCTGCAGGTGAACAATGATGTTAAGCACAGATCAGTGATGAAGTGAACAAATTGACTAGTATTATTTTTCTCCTGTAAACGGTTTGTTTCACTTGGTTTGCTGGAGTGTGGTGTCAGCTGAGCTTGTTTGTATGCACAGACTGGGATAGGAGTGAAGTTGAGAAATCATTTGACCTTCTGATCTGTGTAATCACTGACAGAGCCACGTTGCAATATTGGTATGTCATGGCTTTAGGTGGTTTAGTGACATAAATGAGGCTGGTAACTTGAGCTCACTATTTTTCAAATATACTTATTTTCTCTAGCAGTTTCCTAAGTATTACATATCAGCCAGCTCTGCAACTGGATTGGAAATGCCTTTTGGAGCTTTGCAGTTAATTGTGGATTTTGTATGTTAGATAGCTGAAGGGGCTGTGTTCTGAATAATGAACCCCCATGAAAGAATAAGTGTGCCCTAGCATTTAAAGAGTCTTTTGATAGCTTGAAGAGAAAGATTGCAGTGACAAAATTCCAGATGCTATGGCCAGGGCAATGCCCCTTGGCAGAGGTACGTGGCCATGTATCTACAGTAAATGCAATGATCTTTGAGCATCTTGGTTATTTTGGGAAAATGTTCAGACAATGCATCAGCCTAGTTTTGAAACAGCTTCAAACATTTTACCACTGAAACCTCTAAAAGCAAATGTTACAGAACGTGCAGCTTGTCTGTTTATCTTCTCTAAGACTATGTGAAGTCATATGTGAAATGCGATAAGAATCGCAGTATCTCCTTTGGTTGCTCAACATGAGAAGCTGATGAAGAGACAGTCATCTACAAGATATTCTTCAGAATAGCTGCAGAACAGATAGGTTTGCTAGTCTGCCTTTGTACAGGGATGAAGGTGAGGTTGTAACCCAAGTAGGTGGGCATGGTGTTTCTTTTAAGCCTGGCTTAACAGAAGTGAGGGCTTTGGTTTGGCTTAGCCATCAGAATTGTATGTCCAGCCTTCCTGGAGTTTGACCACTCCCCTGTGCTCATGTCCATGCTCCTGTTCCTTTTTCACAGTTGCTGTCCCAGGGGTCAGGTGGGTTGTGTTCCTCACTGTGATGGGTGGGAAAGCTCCCTGGTCCTGGGAGCAGGCACACACTGGTGCTCCTCCATTCCAGCACCTCACCAGCCATGGCAATTCAAACCTGCCTAAAGAAAATTTACCAAAAGGTAAAGAAAAGTTGATTCCTACCTCTTACATGCTTTCCAAGACAGACTAAAGTCCCTATACCAGTAAACTGGTGTTTTTATGGATGAAGTGATCCTGTACAAACCCTGTGGCAGAGCCCCGTGATAAGAGACTTATACATACTGATAGTCAGTGCTGCTCCACTAGAGATGTCACCATCTTCTCTTCTGGGGAGCTATGGGGGTCCAGTGAATTCAGGTAGAAGAAGATCCAGGTTTTGTTTCTCTTACCCCTTATACACTCATAAAGCATCTTTTGTATATCACTCCTCCTCTGAAGGTATGGATACTAAGGATGTGGATAAGACTGAAGTGGAAAAGAAGAGCATGTAAATCATTCTTCATAACAAAAATACAGAAAACAAATGTGCTTGAATGTGAGCTAAACTGAGGACAGAATTTGGGCATAAAGCTGTATTCTCTTTCTGGGGGCAGGGAGAGCCTCAGGGAATGGGGTTTCTCCATCCCAGGAGGTGTGTTGGGAAGCTTTGTGGTCTCATGAGCTTTGCAGAGCACCAGCTCTGTGTGGAGCAAAGGGCCTTTCGTTGTCCAAGGGACCCAAAGGCAGGGTGTGAACCTGGTGTTCAAATTCTCTTTGCCTGATGTAATGAGAAGTGGATTATTCCCTTTATTTTGTGTTTTAAGTAATAATTTGAAATAGCTGGACTGTTCATTTCTGGACTTACTGGGTAAATACTTTCTGGGTACTTTCAGAGAAGCAGCATATAAAATATTTTAATATCAACAGTAATATTGCTTTTTTAAATGCTAATTATTTATTATTCTAAATAAAACAGTAGACCCAATTTCAAATTTGCTTCTGCACTACACAAACCATATTCATGCTCTTGGAGAAGTTGAAGCCCTGGATCATTCTGCTGTGCATGAGTCTGATGGATTGCTGGCTGGTTGTACAGAGAACAATGTTTTGGGGGGGGTGACTGTCAGCCTCTAGGTGTGGGAGCTGATGCAGTTTTGTGTGATGCATTGATTGGGAAGAGGTAGTTTTAGGGTATCAGGTCACTGCTTGGCAGCTCCTTTTCCTGGCAAGGAGAAAAGTACAAGGATGAAGCTGAGGTTGTCCAAAGAGACCTTTAAATCATGGGGAAACATGAGGGATGTACACAGAGAGTGGGGAAAGCATTTAACAAAGAAGGTGGAATGAGATAGGTAATACTTGCAGGAGCATCCAAGTGCTTTTCCTTATGGAAAACCAAAATCCTTTAAGCAGCACAATGGTGCACTAAAGCCAATGGGGAATGCTTGCATGGAGATTTTTTGTTATTATATTTTTTTGCTGGAGCTGTTTGCCTGGTGTTTATGATCTGACAGCAGTAATGAGTCACTGTATCAAAGTTGTGGCCAGGAAAGGGAAAAAAAAAGTCTATACCGAATGTTGTAGACTGATGCTGTATATGGCAACACAAATAAAGGCACTGTATAGTTAATCGTGTGAAATTTGGCTCTGTACCTGTACTTGAAGAACATACCTGTTTTTAGAAATCTTAACAAGATGACCTATTATTATTTCATTTGTTGGAGTAAAACAAAGGAAAAAATTTTCTCTTGGTCTTACCTACTTGTGTTGAATTTTGTGGTAACCTCAAAGATGATGGATTGGGGCAAGGTGAATGTCTTTCAGTTTCTGAAGGTCTTATGTCTTGCCTTAGATCTGTGATTTACAAGAAGAGATGTCTTTACTTTTTGTTGGCATGGCTGTGAATGTGGTCACTGCATTTTTTCCCCCACTTCTCTGCCTTGTTGACAACCAGCTGGCAAAAGCTGATTCAAAATTGGGATAAATACTGCAGTTGTTACAAGCTTCTGTGATCCCTTTGTCCATATTTAATCTAATCTCAAATTCAGTGAATGCTATTGATTAGATTCCTTTCAAACATGTATAGGTTACTAAATGTGTGGCAAAATGTTACTCTTTTCTTGTATGAGTGGAGCATAAAAGGTGAAAGTATGCAATTAATTTGCCTGCACTTTCTTGAAAATTGTATGCTGGATTTCTGAGAACACGCTGTATGGAACAATATTTCAAGCAAATTATTGTTATTTACTGTGGATTTTGCCTCCATATTAAAAGTCAACAATTATGCTTCCTTTGGTACTTAATGGCTTTTTATTTTTAGAAACCTGGCCAATTCTTTCTCGGAGTTGGTGGCCCTAATGCTGGTCTTCAGAGAGCATTAAATAGTGCACAGTGTAACTTCATGGTGCTGTTCCTTTGCTGCATTGATGACTATATACGTTATGTTTAAGGTGTTGATGAATTTGGTGGGGACAAGGGTTGCACAGTGCACACCAGGTGTGAGAGGCTGTTGTGGGGTAGTTGCTGAAGCTGAAGTGGTGGTTCATGTGATGTGCCCCCCTGCCCTTCCCACAAATGCACAAAGAAAATCCTGAGCTCTTTCCAGACCTGGTGCTTTCTCGGGGCCCCTTTTTCTTCCCGTTTTCATTGAATAAGTGTCACCAGTTGGATGGTCCTTGAGCAACAGAGCGTTGTGTATTGTGCAGAGAAAACAAAAAGGCTGACACAGATGGGTCCTTGTGTTTTCCTCTGCCTTGCCACTATTATGTGGTTTTCCAATCCCAGACATCTTTGGATCTGCATGGCACGTGCCTGCCCCAAGTACTTGTGAGCTGCAGTGGTGACTGTCTGTGGTTAAACATCACCGTGACCTCCTTGGGGTCAATGTTAGCCTTTGCTGGGTACAGCCCCACCAAATTGAATTCCCTGAAAAAGCCACTGGGGTGGCTCCATTTTCGTGTTGCTGTCAGGGCAAGAATCTGTCACCTGTTTTCAGGACAAAAGATGCGAGAGGGGGTTTTTAAGTAGGTGTGTGCATTATAGTGGGTAATTTATCTGCTTAGTATAGACCATCTCCATGGTCACTTAACTGCTGGTTCATTTAGGCTTTTGTTAAACGCATTAATTGGAGGAATGTCCTTGACTCACTGCATTGAATAAGACAGGCAAACCTTGAGGTAGACTTGTCTTTATTTTTTGATTACAGTTATACAATTAAAATTACAGTTTCCTTCCTTCAAAGAATTTCTTTCAACACAAACTCTTTTCTCCTGATATGCAGAAAACTCTGTTTACAAAGAACTGCAAAACAAGATTCAGCAAGTGAAATTTTTCTGCTGGAGACTTGATTCCTGTGTCAGAAACTGGTTCTCAAGGCAAGGAGTGGAATGTTGGATGGTCCAGGAGTCTTTAAAAACTCAGTGTGTTGCATATCAACAAGTGAGAAATAAGTACTGTCTTGAAAGTCCTTGAGTTTCAGTTCCCTTTTGAAGGTAAAACAGTACATGCAAGGTTGAAAAATGTCAGAGCAGTGACCTATATCAGCAAGTAAATTGGAAACCAGCAGTGATAAAGATATTCAAAGAAGCATGGAGGGTACAGTCCTGGGCATAATGTAGTTTATCTGACCCGTCAGTCTGGTTCACCAGGCAGTTTCAGTTGCGAGGTAGGACTAGATAAACAGAGAACGGATTTTTCTGTGAGAACAAGACCTTAATTTGAATTCTTCAGTGAAGCCTGGCAAGAGTTACGGGCGTCAGTTCTTCTCCTGGCTGCTTCTGCAGAAAACAAGAGACAGTTCCTGGAGGTTGGATTCTGGAACTTTGATGGGCCCTTCTGGAGTTTACTTCTGTAGAGGTTTCTCTTACAAGATACCCAGAGCTCATGTAGGGCCATGAACACCTTTATTTAGTTAGGTTTGAGAAGCTTCAAGGCCTTGGAGGAGCAGACTGGGTCAGTGTGGTTCTCCTTGGGGTTCAATCCAAGAAATACCATGGAGCTGGCTGTGCTCCTCACTTCACACCCTCTCCCAGTACAACCCCTCTAGCTCTGCTCTGTATTTGGGTTCCTAAGGTAAAAACAAGAAGAAAAATGTCTCTGTAAAGGGATAGTGTGAAACTCTTAGTCCTGGGAAATTTAGAAACCGTTTCTTTGTCTGGGGGCTGTTTATAGTTCTCAGCGGGGTTTCCGTAGCTGCAGTGCATGTTTTAATTGATGGCTGTGGCATTTTTGGAAATCATTACACCTTTGCACTCCAGATCAGCCAGAGTGTCGTGTCAGGTCAAATGAAAGTCTGCCTCTTCACTCTTTGAAAGTGCCTAAACATAAGCAAAAGGTCCCTGCAACCTTGTTAAGGATAAAAATCCAGACTGTGTGTACCTGTGGAGGCACAATTCTAACCACTTTATTAGTAACCTGAAGCTGGTTGTCTTGAGATCTTCCTGTTTTGTCCAGTAGTGAATGATTGCTCACTTCGTATTTTTCCAGACAAGGCATTTGTAGGTGGTTCAGGGCAGAACAGGCAGTCTGATTCTCCCCTGCTATCATACTCTTACTTTTATTTAAATTTGCAAAAATGGAAGAAATTTAAGGAGCAAATAAAGAACAAAATGGTGTTGAAGCATTCCCTCCTTTTTTTCCCTTCATGGTTTAGGCGAAAGGCTTTCAAAGAATAATTCCTCAGTGCCTTTCTTCCATCATTCTTGTAGACCTATGGGAGATGCGTCCTACCTACATGCTCTACCCATTAGTAGTGTGTGTTGCAAGAGTAAGATGCTCCCCTGCAGCTGAGCACAGCTCCCAGATAGACACAACGAGCTCTGTTGATGTCAGACTATTGAATTTCTGTATTATTCTTTATTTCTTTCTCTCTTCTCCCATCTTGCCTTGATCCTTTTATCTCAGCCTTGAGATTCCTTACTGCCAAGCCTTGGGACAGTGGGATCCCTAGGAGGCAAGGGTTAATGTTGTTTGTTTGTAAGAGGAGGGTGGGGAGTGCTGCAGCTTGGCTGAGATGAAAGGTACCACCGGGAAGTGGTTTTCTTGGCTGGGGAAGGTAGAAATGCTTTTAGCCTTGTGACCCACTTGACTGGCTCAAGCTCCATGCTGCTGTGAGGTAGCGAGCCCAAGGGCAAGGGCTTATGCTGTGGTTTTTGGTGTGGAAGAGTTTCCCAGGACTTAGTGTATAATTTTCACCTGAAGGCTTGTCTCCATTGTTCGCACAAAGAAGTTCACACAAAGGCCCCTCATAACAGCCCTGGTCTGAAGTTTCCCTGTGGTGCACGGCCAGTGTTGCTCAGTTCTGTGGGCCCTTGGTTGGAATCATAAAACTTGCATGATTTGAAGTTTCTCCCCAAGTAAGAATAATTACTTTTGTGTAGGTAAGCACCATGAAATGTCACATACCCCTCTTCCTTTGGGTTGAGGCATCATTTTTCTCCGTGGGACTCTGCAAAATATCAGTACTCAATATATTTGCATTGCATGGCACTTGTTATGAACAAAAAATGGGTGATGTACTAGCTAAAGCACGGGAGTTTTTTTGGAAGTACAGGAATTGAACTAGGTGGTCTTTTGATTTGGCTACGTGGTTGTTTCAGAGATTGAGAGAATGCCACCCTGTACCAGATCAGGTATTTAATCTGGGATGCATCTGCAGTCAGTCATAGCATCTCTGCTACCTGATGGCTCACTGAATGAGGGATGTTTGTGGTGGAGACTTTGCTTCCTCTAGGTTATGCTGTTACCAAGCTGCTTGGTCTTTCTAGCGTGAATTTTGCCTTGTTGGAGGTACTTTGGCCAGGTAAGGAGGGGAGTGATGCTCACCGGGGTGATGGCTGAAAGTAGATGAAGGCTTGTAGTCATTGTTAACAGGAAATGGTGGAGACTGTAATAAACCAAATATGAGAGCAGGAGTGGGTGTTTGGATATCTTGAGAGATGGTTTTCCTTTGGTGGGATGAGGGGGTGGGGAATACACCAGGCAGAAGTTGTTTCAGAGATTGAGAGATAAACTTTCCAGAATGGCACCTGCAGTAATTTGGGGCACGGTAGCTCATGCTGGTGTAGAAGAGCTGATGTGATGGTGCCATGTGTTGGTTCAGTGCAGTTCTTTGGGGTCCTTTGTGCAACTTTTAACAAATGTGGCAGGGAAATTGGGCCACTCTCTTGGGTAATACAGTAACAGTTTCTGAAATGATATTTTTGTGTGTTACAGAGCCTCATGTTTATTTTACATCACAGGGATGTAGAGAGCTCGTTGCCAAAATCTGTGCTGGAATGTAGTTTTTTCTGCAAAATGCCCAAATCTGTGTTAGTTTCTGTGGGGGACAACCTCACTTAGTGATGGAGTGGGTAATAATTCTAAAGCATGTGTTCAAAATGAAGAGTGATTGCTTTGGAAAGCTAAATAAATCTCATTATTGGATTGATTACACAAATGTAAAACAATTGGCAATAGAAATAGGTCCTTTTGGGTGGTTTGCAGCTTTCTTGAGCTATGTCTGCATTGCTCAGCAGTGCAGGGCAGACGCAGCAGGTCTGTGGAGGGAAGCAGCTGGTGCCATAGACTTGACATCCAGTCAGTGAGTTTTCCAGAGGTTTTAAACTATCCCAGACTTGAGCTGGTCCTGTGAATTGAGAGCTCGGCACTGAGCAGGGGCTCAGAGTGATGCTCCTGGATGCTGGTCTGGTTTCAATGGAGAGAAATCCAGTGGATGTTTGCTAAGCCTGCTCTGTGATGTGAATTAAAATGCATTAAGTGAAGTCTAATGCACTTTGCAAAGCACTCCCTGGATTTGAACTGAAATGGTAAAGGCACCTTTGGAGCCTCTCAGTGCAGACAGACTCCAGTTGTTCTTCATGTGTGAATATTCCAGCATCTGAGCTGGTTTAAATGACACCTTTGTTCTGAGCGAACTCTTAAACTTCCCTTGTTTATATTTTAATTGCTTGTAGAAAATTCCTAAATGGTAGAAGAGCTGTTTCTATTTGTGGTGTGCTGGTTTCCAATCCATACAGGGTATGAGTTGAGTTTTCTGAATGCTTTCCAATACCAAAGTTTCTTCCTCACTTTTCTTTGCTGGTGTAAATGTTCTTCTCTGAGATCTTTGATAGCATAATATGTACTTATATTTCAGAAAGAATCACTTTCGTGGAAAGTTAAATAAATAAATATTATAATCAGTGAAGCATCATAAATAACTTTTATGTCTAAATCAAGCTATTAAAAGCTTTTTTATTTTTAAGTAGATAGGCGAATAAAATAGCTGCATAGTTCATAAAGTGGTATACTATTACTGCCTGCTGTGCCCATGAATTATGCCAGCTTTTTACACTTGGGAAGTAAAAAAGCGGATTAGAACTGTGATCAATGTATTATCCTATATTTCTTATTGTGCATTATATTTCCTTTTTGAGAACCTTTGTAGACTAAATGGCTACTAATGACATAATTACAATTGTTTGTCACCACCATAATGTGTGATTTCCTATCTCATCATGAAGATGTAAGTTAGATAAAGGAGGAGTTTTGGCAGGAAGACAAAGTGCAGTGATTTATTAAAGACCAGATGTGGTTGTTAAAAGCTTTTTTACAGAAGGCTCAATTGAGTGATGTGAAATAGGAACGAAAGCTCCGAACACCACAGTCACTGGTTCTTGGTGTGAGTGACACAGTTGCTCAGAGGAGCATGACAAATTAGGGACGTGTTTTATTGTTGTGTACAAATCTATGTTTGAATTTAAACAGCATAAAAAGTTCAAAATGGCTTATGCCATTAATGTGGATGTTTAAAGGAAACAATTACTCTGAAATGGAGTGGATGACTTGAAAACCTCAAATTCCATGAAAACAGCTCGAGATCATGTTAACTCAAAGGTTCTCAGGTTTTTGAAAAGAGGGGGTTATTGAGGCCATTGACAACAATAAAAGCAAGTGTGCTGGAATATTAATAAGCCTTGTTTTGATGCAGGCAAAATATTAATGTAAATCAGCATAGCTTCATCAAAGCAAGCTGAGGACTGGGTAGGCTGTATCCCCCCACAGAGGCTGGTCTTCACACATCCTTCCAGAACGGGTGGATGCTCCAGAGGCAGAGGAATGCACACAGAGCAGCTGCTGAGCACGGCCTAAAGTTCTGTGCTGGCTGTGGGGAAATGCGGGGCAAAGCCTAAGAAAGGGCAATTAAGGAGGAAATAATTTGTTCTGTAGCTCTGAACTTTTGCACTGAGCAGCTTGGCTGTGTTTGCTGAGGAGCTGTGGCCAGCTCCTATCCCATGGGAACGCTGTTACAATGCTTTTCCCGGTCCTTGTGCAGCGCCGTCTCTTGGCTTTTTTCATCTTCGTGTCTTGTTGTGGCTCTGGCTGCTTTCCCCCACCATCTCTCAGTGCAGACCTCCCACCACCACACATCCTCCTCAGGACCTCGTGTTTGCTGGAGCTGTTTCCAACTGCTCACACTGTTGCATTGGGCCACGTGCTACCTCTGGTTAATTGTCTGCACAAGCTGCTCGTGTGTTTTGAGGCATGGCTGGGTTTGGTCTAGTTTCAGCTGAAATTTTAGTGTACTTCTATTTGTGTGTTAAGTATAATACAGTTAATTATTGATAATTATTGACATTAATAATTGCAAAGAGAACAGTAGTGATAGGTGAATTCTGAAGATGAAGCAACATGGAATGTTCATAGAACTGTAGATTGGTTTGAGTTGGAAGGTCTTGTTAAAGATCATGATGTTCCAACACCCTGCCATGAGCAGCCCCACCTGCCACTAGACCAGGTTACTCAACCTCATCCACATCTTTCCATGTCTTTTGTTCTTCTCAGCTGTTACTCTGATCTAAACTCACAAAAGTCAAGATACTGAGGCTGGGAGATGGAATGATAGGTTCAATACCTTTTTTGCCCTTACTTATTTTAGGGATCTTTACACTTCACTTTATCTTCCTGTGTCTTGCTTGCCTGACATGGCAGGTGGCTGATAGGTGGTGGGGACGGAGCAAGAGAAGTGTTCAGAGAAACAGCATGTGATAAGCATCTGAAATGCTTCTTTATGTGTCTTGTGGTCTGGGAATTTTGCTGAAATGTCATGAAACTGGTTTTGTTTGAAGAGTCCAGTGCTGCTCTTGGTCAGGCACTTTCCTGATTTTGCAGCTTATTGTGATGCTGGTTTCCATTGAGGCACAGGAAGTTTGGAAAGAATATTAAAATAGAATAAAGCATAATGAAGCCTTTTTATGAATCTCTCATCAGATTTTGACTTAAGAATTTCTTAATACTTTTTTAATCGTTATTTTATCTGAACTGGTAAAGCCCATCCCCTTTTATGAATAGAGTTTAAGCTAACTTTGAATTTCCTGTCTTCCTGTTTAATCCAGACCTTTATCATTGCTAACAGGCTAGGAAAAATACTATTGTCTGAGTCTGGGATAACCAAAAGTCCGGTTTGGACACATTCAATTTAATGACTTTATGGAAGCGTTTTTCAAGTGAATTTTTGTTTTCTGCTGTCCTTTGTGTTTGGGGGTATTTTTGCTTGCTCCCAACAAAATCATAATAATGTTTAATTTAATTTTCAAATTAAATGCCTTTTTCCTTTTTTTTTTTTCCTTACCTCTGTCCTCTTTTAAGTCCTTCTTCCTTTTTTCTCCTACAAAAATAAATCATATTGGTACAAGCATCACAGATTCATTGTCAAAACTTCATGCTTGGCATTTTAGTGATAGAGTCAAGCTGAAATACCAGTTCTGGATTGCTTTGTGCTGTTGAGCAATGACAGACAAATGTGATTAGTGTGGAGAAGTCTGAGACTACAACTAATATTTCTTCATTACCTGTGAGACTTCTGTGTCCTTGACTTTGGTTATCCTCAGGTTCATGGCCAGTCAGAACAACTGATTTAAAGACATGGAGGTCAAGGCAGAGTTGTGTAAGGTCTCTGGTGGCTACTTGTGTTGCCATGAGTGTCTTGGGTGTTGCAGTATCTTCTTGCAAAGTCATCTGGAGGCTTCTCAGGCCTTAGATTCAAAGAGTCAGGGGTCAGACAAACCTGTTTCCTTTTAGGTTCATCAGAAAATATCTTCTGGGATGGATGGAGATTTTAGTAGAATAAGGGGAGTTAATTTTGGCATGAAAGATACCAGAAAGGTAGGTTAGTGGGAAGCTCTCAATGAGCAAAAGGAATGAGATGTCCACAAAAACACGGATTGTCTCTTTTTTGGATGTAGCTATTCAGTAGTCAGCAAGGCATTGCCCCTCTTCAGAGGTGGAGAGAATCCATCTGAGGAGGTGGAACAGGAATCTCCTGCCTCATAGGTAGAGAAGTCAGTTGGCCAACCTTGTGTTGCTGTAAAAGACCCAGAGGTCACGATGCTTCTCCAAGCAGAGGCCCAAGGATGAGCAACATGGGAAGAGGTTACTGGGCAGGACAAAGGGAACTGGACACTTTGGTATCTCCTGCAGGACCTTCCTAATGGAACAGAAATGCTCCCTCTTGTATAGTGCCATGTGTTACCTCTGGGGTTGGTGGATGGGTTGGGGTAGGATATCCCAGACCTCCAGGACAAACCCTGAATCTCAACAACTTCAGTAGACTTATTAAAAAAAAATAGTTTTGGGACTGTCGGTGCTCTTTCCAGCATTACAGCATTTCACACATCTTATTTCACCTGATGTGAGATGAAATGGTACGAAAATGCTGGAAGTGGGGCTGTCACAGCTGCAAACAGAGCATTGCAGACAACACAGAAATGTTTAACCCTGAGTAATAGCTGTGTAGAATTAATAAGGTTGGGTCAGAGTTAGTGTTTTGGGCAAAATTTCCCTGAGAAAGGCTGTCTGCAGTATTCTCACTGCTTGTTTTTGCTTGTTTTGGTCCACTTCTGTGAATTTGGTAACATGCTTTGTGTGAGGAGCATCTCAGCCACATTGAAGTGATTGTGTATAATTTGTATTCACTGTTAATTTTAGTAACTGTGCTGAGATTTGAATTACGCTAATCAACTTTTCTTGTAATTTGTATAATTTACATACTGTACACACATTGCAAATGCAGGACTCTGATGCAAAACAAAGTTTAATTAGTGTAACAGGGCCACATCAGCTTTCCAAGTGATTGATTTCTGAGCACAGAAGAGATTTGTAGCAACAGATCAGAGCACTAAAATATCCAGTGTTAGTGTAGGGCCCTGATGGGCTTGAGACAATTAGAACCAGGACAATATTTGTTACCAGCCATGTTCATCCATCAGCTGATCCACTTTCCCCAAATATTTGACTTTTACATAAGGAGGCACTGAGAAGTTGATGGATGTCTTAGTCTCTCTGTTTGCCCCTGTAGCTTCCCCTTGATAGAAGGGGTTGGAGGATGCTTCTCCTTAAACTAGTGTTCATCACCTGCTCTGGTCCTCCTGCCCCATCTCCACCAGTGTATCCCACCTTAGAGATGTTTGTCTTGCACTGTGAAAGTGATTTCCCCTCTGAAGGCTGTTGATATTCAATGATCTGGCTGTGAACAGCGTACTGGTTTGCAGACAGAATTAGAAATGTGATCAATTTTATTATATATATATATAACTGAGTTCTTTGTGGTTCCTGCCTTTTAACCCAAAATCTCTTGCTTAGTACTTGTGATTTTACTTAGTGTTTCTTTCTCTAGTTGTGTTAGTCAAAGACCTCAGCAGTGAAATGAAGAGGAGACAGACTGGTTACATAAAGGCAACAAAACTGTTCATTTCACAAAATTTTGACAGCTCTAGAAAACAAAAAACCTGGGGCAAGAATGAAATAATGTTGCCTTTCTTGGTGGATGTATTTCAGTTCTTGTGATCTTGGATGGCATCTGCAGCACATGAGATTCTGGTGAGCTTTACCTTGAGTTCTGAAATACTTTTTCTTTTAAAAAGTCTCGATCACTTAAAGCAATTTTTTTTTTCTAAAAAATAAATTCTTTGGGTGAATTAACAGATGTAAAAACTGATGAGAGAATAATAAATCTGAGAAAATGCTTGAGCTGGGGTGAGGCTCAGTGTCAGTCCAAGCCACATCTGGCTGTTAGACTTTCATTTCTCCAGCTGGTTTGCTGCGACTAGAAAGTTTTATCTCTGTGGTTGCTTTAACTCTGTGCAATAGTTGTCCAGTTGAGCTCCGTGACATGATCTCCAGGTGTAAAGTCCAGCCTGCTCAGGAACTTCTGCAGATTCGGGACTTTATTTCATGTCTCCTCAGGCACTGTGGGTCTTTTCTTCTCGCTGTGTTGCTTATGACTTGGAAGCTCTACTCTGTCATCCTTTCAGGGCTGTTAATAGCAGGGAAAGGCTTTAATGTCAATTTTTGTAGGCATTATGTTAATACCACTGTCACCTAATTAGCATCCGTCGTACATTTGTATATGACATTGGATGGGCAAGTGTAAATGAAATGGACTCTGAACATTTTATGAGGTGTTACTGTGAAACTACTTCACTCATCATTACTTAAAAGCCAGAGATGTGGCCTTAGGTATTACATCATGTGAAAACCAGTAGACAAAAATGGTGATCAATTTTTTATTATAATAAAGGTTTAATATGAGGCATTTTTAGATATGTGTCATGAATATATGAGTCATGTATTTCATACCAAACCAAACCTATTATGATTATACTTCTACTTCAAGGAGTTTTCGGTATTTAAATACTAAATTTAATTCTATGGTTAAAAATGATTCATATTCAAATCTATTTTTATGCTTTATAATTAAATAAGAAAATATTGCTTGTACCTACACTTTTACTATTCTGGGTCGTATTATAATTATTTCTTTAATTTGACCCATAAAAACAGTCCATTTCTTCATTAGTAAATTACAAGGATATCGCAACAGAAAAATGAGTTTTGAAGGTGTCTTACCATATCTAATGGGAATTTCAGTTTGGGATTTTCTCATTTCTTTCATTTGTTCCTTTTGTAAAACATGAAGATACTTTCTAGGTAAATTAATCCCTTCAAAGGAGCAAAATAACTTTCTTTTTGGAAAGGGTTATTAGAGACTTATTCTTTATAATCTTAAATACCACTTGTGTTAGGCTGAACAATGCAGGAAAAAATTACACTAGTTTAAAAAAAAAAAAAAGAAAAAAATTATTACCAGCCAAAGCCAAGTATATTACAATTATGTGATCATGGAAAAGTGAGCTTTCTACTGGGAAAAACGTGATCTAGATTCCCATGAAATTTCTAAGTTTAAGTATTTTTGTAAATTAGGTTGTTCCTAGTTAAACAGGTGGCTTTAAAGGCTGGTTTCACTGTTGTTTTAATCATAGTTTAGTTACCATGGAGAAATATGCAAGTTAGCATTTATACACAGAAGTGAAATTTATGCTGCATAGATAATAGCCTAAATTTAGCATGACTTAAGTTTACCACTTCCTTAAGAAAAAAGATATACATGTTTTATTATTATACTATCACACTATCAAGAAGTTAATTTCTTTAAAATATTTTAAGATTTAAAAGTCAAATTTTGTTGTCCTGAAATGAACAGTCTTTTTAATTTTTTTTTTTTCGAGCTCTAGCTTGAATTTATTTCCCCCCCCCTCTGATTTTTTGGTTGATTTCTCAAGTTTGAGTTTTAGAGTTCAATGCTGGTTTTGTCTGCACGACTGCGCGCGGCAGCTCGACGAGGGACTTTGTAGGAGGGAAATCTGTGTTGTACAATTTATTGAGGAATTTCAGCTGTTTGACCCAGAGTTTATCAGAGTGGAGGTTTCTGTTACCGAACTAAAACAATACTGGGAGAGGGAAGAAAGTGGCGAGAAATCATAACATTGTGTTTTAGAGAACAGAGCCTGTCCTGGCTTAGCCAAGTCTCGTGAGCAAATGGAGATGCTGAGTGTCTTTGGCTGACCCAGAGAGCTTGCTTCTCTCACCCAGCTGCCCTTTCCTAATTTAACATTTACTTTTTTCCCTTGTTGGTAAGTTTAACAGTCCTGTCTGTAGGACCTCGAGGCAGAGCTAAGTTTTCAAGGACAAATGTAGTAAGAGTAGCATGATCCAACAGGAGGTCCCCCAGCACACCGAGTGCAGCAGATCCCTTTCAACACCAGCTGTTCTCACAGATATAGATTGCTGCAGTGAAATTTTCTTAATATAATTCAGGAAGCTCTAGAGAATTCTCCAAAACAACTGTGCCAACAAGGAAAATGTTGAATTTTTCATCAGCTGCCCAACACTGAGAGTTAGTGGGCAATCCGTTCATTCATGACCAGATGTTCAGTGTAGTAACGCTCTGCAGTTAACTTGAACCTTGTGGCCTGTTTTCTGGCGGTTGCAAGGACATTGGCAGCAGCCTGGCAAGGGAGGATTGTGGCCTGAGAAGGTGTGAGATCCGCCTGCCTGTCCAGGGCTGCCTGGTTCTCCACCAGCGACCAGACAAGGTAGGGAGTGATGGAGGAGGGAGAGGATGCAGCATCAATCATCACAGGGGCCTGGCGAGAGGCACCTTTATTTTGCAGCTCTGTTATCAGAGGAGAGCTGACCGATTTTTATCTTTGCTTCTTTGAAAGGAAAGATTAGCTTTTTCTTTCTGTGTGCGGGGGGTTAATGCTTAATGTTGTGTGTCACAACTTTTTTTTTACCCTTTTTTTGGTGGCAAAATGATGAGAAGGCAGGTGACTGGGAACTTTGTGCAGCTGTGTGGGTGCATTGGGGTGGGTAAGGTCAGGGTGGTGGGAATTCCACGTCAGCCCCGTGTTGAGCTCAGCTGAAGCACAAGAAGTTGACTCCTGAGTAGACTCGTCCATTTGCTCAGGCTCATGGTTTCTTTCATAAAGATGCATTTATGCCTTATGCCATTTCAGTGTGTTGTGTTAGGCACTAGTACACAGAAAAAAATAGTATTGAGTAGGAGTTCTGGAATAAACGGTGTGATTTTCTACTTTGAAAAGGATTCTTCCTTTAAATGATTAACTCTGTTTGATTCTGGGTATGCCAGCTGGCTAGAAGAGGGAAGGCAGGATTTGATAATGTTTAGTTTTTTCTTAGATGTTACAAGAATCTTAATTCCTTCCTTCATTGTATTTCAAAATAATATAACTATTGATTTCAAAGTGGAACCGTCGATGAAACTGCTATTATCTTACACTGTCACAATAGCCGCACTTTCTCGGGTTTCTTTGAGCAAGGGGGGAAAAAAAACGTTTTCTTTAAATGCAGTAGTTTGGGCTTTTAACTTTCAGTCATACTCTTGAGGAGGAAAAATCTCTCGACGTGTTTTTGAAAATGATAGCACTTCTAATACCGCGTGCAGCAGCCAGACCAGATGGGGATGGCACTACCTGCTCTTATCCTGAGCAAACAGTTGTTCCCCAGCTCCACACAAGTCCTCGTGTGAGGAACTGCACACTTGTCTTGTGTAACAGTAGCGTGACCATCCCGGCTGGGATAGGACACCCGCCTGACTGTCCTCTGCACTGGAGCTGAGCCCTCCCAGTAACGATGTTTGCTTTGGCACGGCTTTCTGGCTCTAATTTGTCAAGTTGCAGTGAAACCCTCCCTTTGCATTTCCTGCTCAGGGAGAGGAACCTTGTTCCATATTGTGTTCAGCCCTGGAAATTCATCTTTATTGTGCTTATGAAGTTGAGCTTGACCTGTCCTCTGAAAGGGCAGGGGAAAGTTCTGCAAACAAGCTTGTCCATTTAGGAACAGCCTCAAGAAAATGCCCTAAATAAACTAGAGGAATAAAATGAGAGTAAATAAAAATAAAAGGTAATTTCTCTATTGCTTTTTGGTTTTGTGTTTGTTTTGTTTTTTTTTTTTTTTAAAGGAAGGATGGCAGAATAATAGCCTTGTTTTCATTGATGAGAACTTGCTGATAGAAAAATGAGAACAAGTTTACAGTAGCTTTGACATTAGTTACCTTTATTCAGCGTGCTCCAGCTGCATTGAGCCCTCAGGAAGCCTTCACCATGCACACAGTTTGTTCTTGGGTGTGAAAGCAAACAGTATTTGAGTTGGCAGTAACTTCCCTTTTAGAGAAGTTTGCTGCCTCGGCAAGAAACCGCAGCGTGAGCTTTCTGCTGTTGAATGTTTCCACTGGCAGGATGGCCTTTTTCCACATTTCCTTAGTTTAAGGAAACAGATTTTGAACTCTTTTTTTTTTTTTTTTTTTTTAAGACAAAATGCCAACATTTAACAGCTGGAGTTAGCATATAATTTATGGTTTTCACTTTTACGCTCTTTCAGTATGTAAAAATTAAAAATCTGCTATTATTCTGAAGTTATGCAAGTTATTGCAGAAGAGTGATTAAAAAGTTGAACCTCTGTTATGAGGATTTCAAGAAAGGCATTGTTATCTAAACAGTTATTTTTAATTACTCTCTTTAATGACTTGTAATTGTTATAATTTACTTCTGTTATTACACTTACCATAGAGATGATATTTAAGGAAGTCTTTTGTTTCCCCCTTTGATTAACAAGGAGGAGTTTGTGCAGTTGAAGCACTTTATATATTTAGTTTTTTAATTATTCTTGCATGAGAGCTTGTTAATCTTTCCTCTCCTGTGAGTCTTCCCACTATGGCAGCTCCTTTTGGAATATTGATGCAGGTAGAGTAGACAAAGCTGCACCTTGCCAAGTTGCTACTCACTAGCAAGAAAGGCTCTTAAATCTGGCAATAAAGATATCCAGATGCTGAATGGACCTGGATTCACCTCCCTTTGCTCCCTTTTGGGATGGCCTCTTTTCCTCTGAGCTGAGATTCCATGCACACTGCTAAAACTTTAAAATGCCTCGTATTGGCTACAAATTTCACATCCCAAACTCATCAGCTAGAATTAGAAACAGATCAGATGCAGGAAATTAATGCAGTCAGCCAATAAATTGTGGAGCAAGAGCCACTGTAAGTAGGGTGGTATTTGTGTTCTGTCAGTTCAGGGATGCTCGTTGTGTTTTGCTGAGCATCACTCAGCTCACATCTGTATAAACACTGGGAACACAGCACAGATCTTTAAAAAGCAAATCAGGCCAAAGGAGGCTTCGCTGGAGGAGTTTCCCTGGTTTCACAAGCTGGAAAAGCAGGGAGGAGGGGGGAGGAGAGGGGGAAGCTAGAAAGTAAATATATTATGTACAATGCTGTTCGTATTAAAATCACTTAATTTGTATTTTAGATTTAGGGGAAAAAACATGTTGTAATGATGAACAGCAGCGTTTGAGAAATGTATATTTTTTTATTTTCCCAGACAGTGGCCATTTGTCATTTTTATCTGTGCGACTTGTAGACTTGATTGGATTTATTATGTATGCTGCATGTTTATGGCTGTTTTATTGTACGCTGTTAATTTGTTGTAACTGCTGCCACTTTCTTGCCAAGGACCCCTTGAAAGCAAGTATGTGTCAACAGTTACCATCCAGTTTAATAAACTTAATGTTATTTCTCTTAAGTTTGGTGAGGCCATGGTTGTGCTGTGTTCTTGGTGAGCTTTTGACTCTGTTGTGGCTGAAGACAGTTGCTGGAACACAGGCAGAGTCCTGCAGCACGTGTATTTGAAGGTAAACACATTATGTTTTAAACTAATAAAGCAACAGTAGTAGCCTATGGATACATTAATGTAGTTTATGGCAAAAAAAAGAGGAAAAAAAAGGAAAAAAATATCAAAGTTTTTTCAAGTAACCAGGTCAATCGACTTTTAAGATCAAATATAAAATGTCTTTTAAATATGATGCTAATAGTGAAAAATGATATGATACCTTTTTATGTTTTTGAAACTGAGAAACATTGATAAATTATCCAAACAGGATTAGAGTGTAGTTTTGGTAATAGTTGAATGTATTTATATGATAAGGATTAAGCAAGATGAGACTTCATTTTTCGGAAAAGATGCAAAATCAAAAATAATCCTGAGAACAAATAATGTGCTATGGATATGTACTTAAGGCATCTCTGGAGGTAGAATTAAAATGGTGGATTAAAGATGCTTTGTGGTAAAATAATGGCTAAAGTTGATACATTTAATTTCCATTCTGTTTAATTTACTTGAGTTTATTGCCTTCCAATGAATCTCACCTATGATGCTGATTTTGTGAGGTCAGCTACATTATTAACTTTCTCAGTAACAAGGTTAGAAGCATGTTCTGGAGATGGAGTAAGGGTCCTTCAAATGAAAGGAAACTGCTTTTTTTTTTTTCTGTGACTGAGAGTGTGGTTCTCCAGCCCATGAGAGAGTGATGGGTGATGTGTACACCTCGAGGAGGGATGCTCTCAGGGAGGCAGGAGGCCCTTCTTGCTATGAAGCTGCTTGCTGTGAAGCACTGTGATTTGGTGGGACCACGTTTGTGAGATGACTGAATTTTAACTTCTGTGAAAGTCCTCATAAACCAGAATAAGTCACACGGGAACCTGGTGCAGTCTTAGTGTGTGTGCAGCCACAACATCTGCTCAAACCTGCAGATCATATCTTGTCCTGCAAGAGCCATGCACTGAAATCCTCCTCTCCTGGAAAGGTCGTGCAAGTTTTGCTTTTGGCATCGATAAAACCTGTCTGTTCTCACTCTTCATGTCTACAGGCTGCTTTGCTCAATGGTGCCATACGAGGCAAGCAGAGTTTGTTCAACTCACTTCATCTGTGGTACAAACTCTGTTCTGCTGGCTCTGCCTGTGTTTTGTCTCGGTGTTACTGCATTCCCCTCCCGTTCCACCTTGCCCATCATTGTGTGCATATTTCATATTGTAATGGTTGCCCATATGCATGCTTGGAAATAGCACCTGCTTTTTCCAGACTCACAGTACTACCCAGGGAGACACCTGATTTGTAATCCTGGTTATATTAAAAGCTGATGTAATGCTGATGGGCCATAGAGTGTGGATTCAGAAAGAGAGAAACCCCTCACTGGGTGACTTTGATATGCATTAAAAATATCCCATATTGCCAATATTTTCATTTGCATGCCCTCTGCCTTACTTCGACTAAGTTCTCTGCACTTGTATATGAGTGGTGGAATTCCACCTGTGACAATGTAGAAAACAGGCTTTTTTTTCTCTTTTCTTGCTTTTTTTCCTCATATTTCCTTTAGCGATAGTTGTGATTCCAATAATTACAGGCACTCTTGTTGGGCACTGTTCTCTGTGTTCTGCATTTATCATATGGCAGAGATCCTTTGGTGTGCTCTGATGAATCAGCGTGCAGACAGAAACACAAAGCATTGACTAAACAGATTACCAGGAATAGTTTATCTCAAAAGGGGATGTTCCTGGTGGGGTGAGAGGATCTGAATCTGCTCAGCTTTAAAACACAGGACTGCAATGTCTCCCTCTCTGCCCCTTCTGCCAGAAAAGTTGGGCTGACTTTGTGCTTTCCTGGTTTGTGTTGCAGTAGAAAAAAATACTTTACAATGCTGCAGTTGCTTCCCCAATTCAGTTTTATTTTGTGTAGGTGACTTGTTACATATCTGGCTTCTTCTGCATTTAATTCCATGATTTATGTGGGCAGAAATGTACTTTTTGAGTCTTCAGAAACATGAAGTTGTGTAGGGTCCAACTCGGAGCCCTCGATGGAGAGAACTAAAGCACCTTGTTACACTTGGTGAGCTGGTGGTCAAACTTTAGTAGTCTAAAATGTTTTTTTTTTTTTCTGTGAGGTTCATGCTGTGAACCCATGAAAGGATGATTCCTCTTCCTGAGCTCCATATGGGTGTTCAGGTCCCTGTGCCTTGGTGGGTGAGTGCCTGCTCATGGCAAGCATCTCTCCATTTCCCTGGTGCCAGACCCTGCCAGGGGCTAATTCTCTGCTCCATGAGATGTTACCCCACCAAACCCAACCCAGGACAGATAAACTGAGAAAACAGGTCTCATGTAAAGCATACAACTAACAAACATTGTTTGTTTAGTGCTTCCCCACCCTCATGTTTAATTGTATAAATTAAATGTCGCGTCAGTCTGCCTGAGGTGTTGGCATCCTATTCAAATTTCAATTACCACCATTAAAGTATATTTACGCAGTGCATGAATATAAGGAGAGCGTATTTATAGCAATCTTTTATTGCCAGTTACGTCCCGAAAAAATAACACTGAAATGCTGAATTGCTAAGTTTAAGCAAGTTTTAAGTTGAAGGAAAACTTCTTTTCTCAGGCAGTACAAGTCCAAGGCGGAACGAAACAGCAATGAATTGTATTGCTGCTCAGCTCATGTCTGTGAGACTGTACAGCAGTAATAATATATTGTTACTGGAACCACCTAAATAATTAATTGTAAGAAAACAACATAGTTAAGACTCGGGAGGGGAGCAAAGGGGAGAGGTGTAAGACTGAATTTTCTCACTGCCTGAAAACAATGTTTGCAAGACTCTCTTTAGCTGCTGCTAGGAAGAGTATAATTGAACAGAGGCTGAAATTACACTTTCGAAAGAATAAGCTTTTCTGTATATCAAACATTTCATGCAGTAAAACGACGCTATACCTAATGAATAATTAAAATACTGAAGAAAAACATCTCTCCATGTGTAACTTAATTATATGTGTGAAGCGTTTTTACCCTTATGAAAAAAATGTAAGGAATGACTTTTGTTTTCATCTTCGGTCATTATACAAGAGGCTCTTTCTGTAAAATATGAAGTGTTGTGGAGCTCTGTGAACTTCTTGGTTGCTTTCTGGGATTGTTCTACATGACCCTTAAAGTGTTGGTGATAGATTCAAGTGTGGTGGCATTTTCAGTTTGTTTTTTTTTCTAAAGCAATGGATAAAAATATGTAAGAAGAGGAGAGAATGCAAATGGTAGTGCTGCTTCCTTGTGTATACAGAACAGAGTTTGTGAGAGAATTAAGAGCTCAGTATTTCAATAATGAGAAAGTAGTGTTAATTTTTATGTGAGTGCATATGCACTTTTAGATAAAGTTGCAGCTGCTCTAAAGTATTCTTTGCATCCTTGCTGTCTTCCACATTTTAATTAAGAAAGATGCTAAGACAGATGCTTTTCCATCTTGCCTCTTCAAGCTATTTTGGACCCAGTGTCCAATGAGCTCAAGATCTTCTTGAGGCTCTTGTACCACCAGTGCAAGTGCATCTGGACCAGAGATAGAACATTATCTGCAGCAAGTTGGACCTCTGATTAAGTGATGGGTGCTTTTGTGTTGGGTGGGCAGTTGTGGAGAGCTCAGGTTCACCAGCATGGTGTTTTTACAGATGTTCTGCAGTTTTTGGGTGTTGCTTTCTCTCACGACAGGAACATCAGCTGGGAAGGGTATTTTTTACTCCTCCAGTCTCAGCTCTCAGTTGCTCTCCTGTCTCCACTGCACTTGGATGGCTCTCCCTGTCCAAATAAGAGGTTGGCAGCTGCTCTTTCAAGACTCTGTAGCCTGTTGAATCGTTCAAATGTGTGTCCCACACAGAAAGCACTCTTTTTCTTTCCTTATTCATTTTTTTCCCCAATGCAGTCAAATGTCTGGTTTTGTTTCTCACCTCCACATAATAAAATCAAAACTATTAGTAATAGAAGAACCTGTAGAAAGGAGAGGTTTTTCTCCCATTTGCTGCTTCATGCTTGGGTGTGAAAATAGACAGGATCACGTTTCTCCTGGCCCGTGTCTCGCTGGCATCCTGGATGTGGGGAGTGAGTCTGGGGAGGGTGCACGAGGGCAAGGGGGGCACCCTGGATGTGGCTTGGTCACGTTAATGAAACACATTGTTCTGTTGGGCAGGGAGGTCTGTCTGTGTCACAAGCTGCAAACTGGGTAATGAGCCCTGCTGGTGCCCTGCCATGACACCCAAGTGTACCCTAAACAAGTACTCTCTTGTGAAACGGGTGAGGAAGCTGCTGGAAAAACATCCTTGTGGATTATTTTTAGCCCAATCACTCATGGGTGTGTATATCCCAATGTGAGCCTTGTCCCCTGCAGCAGAGGAATGAGCCCTATGATGTGGGTTGCATCTGGTTAAGAAGAAATGGATTAATGTTCTCCTAAGAGTTTCTTTGGGGGCCTTCTTCCTGTGAAAGTACTTTTCTAAATTTCTTTGAATTAATGGTGGGAGGAGATGTGATTGGTGCCGATACTCCTTGGTACTCATCCTGTAAGCCTTTATTTTTGTTTGGGAGGATTTAAGAGTTTTCCTGGTGTATGTAATGTTTACTGCCATGGAAATACCTCTAGTGCAGAGGCAGATCTACTTAAAAATACCTCCAGTCAGCAGGTCCTTGCTGCGTTTGCAAGGGTTCCTTTGGCAATGAAGATGATTTCAGAAAAGAGTATGTTTTTGCTTCTTAAGAGGTTACTAAGGATACTGTCCCTAAAATAAGGATAGGAAACTCTTAAATATGGCATTACAGATTGGATACCTTTGCTTCTTAAATCGCTTGCATTTGGTATGTGGGTGCTTCTGTTGTTTTCTCATTCTTTGTGCAAACAGATGTACATTGTATTCAGGATTATTTCAAAACATAAACTATTTAAGACGTTCTAATTTGAAAACAGAAGTAGTAGAAATCAAAGCTGGAAGCAGGTATTAATCCTGCTGCTGCTAAGTCAGGGAAGGTCTTGGTGTAACCACTGATGGTTTCTGGTTTAGTTTTGGGCATTTAAGTCAGGAATGTCTTTTTATTTTCTGTAGACCCAAGTACACGGTCTGAATGTATCGTGTACTTAAGAGTATTTTTTGCTATTTAATGTAAACAATATTTACAAAATTTATTTGTTCTTGTTAGTTTGTATTTAGCTTTGCAAATGGGTCTTTGACTTCTCCTCTATGTCATCACATGCTCAGGTGGCTTCATCTAGAGACAAGTCATCACAGCATTTAAAATGATTGAAAATTTCTGAGCATCCTCTCAATGGTGCTGCTGGTTTTCATTTTCCAAGAGCAATGCAACTCTTCATTCCAGGTTGATACACCTGACACGTTAGAGGGGAGTTTTTGAAAAGAAAACAGTTTTCAAGGATATTTTATTCTTGAGCTGTAAGCAAATGTTGACATCGAAGTCTCAGACATTTCTAGCTGAGGTGTTAAAGATACCTACAGAGTTCTGTATTGCTCCTGAAAGATGCTGCCAATTTTATTAGTTTTTAGAGTTCTCTGGCCCTGCTACTTGGGTAGGAGTGTATTTGAAGATGAAGGTCAGTCCCTACACTTTTTAAATAATAGAATGTGCACAGTTGGGAGGTTTCCACCCTTTTTTTTTTTTTTTTTTACAAGCAGAACAGCTTTGCTAAGCAGACACATGTTTTAATGATAGCAAACTACATTTACACATTGTACAGTGGTATTTTGCTACATTAATTACCTTGTCAAATATAATAGGTAATTACCACATCAAATCACCTTCATATGTTACATGGAGGCATAACTCACTAAATTATTTAAAAAAAACAAACAAACAAAATCCCAGAAGCCCAAGGGCAGCATCACCACAAACCTGTCTCTTTCTCTTCTAAAATAACACTAGTGTACGTGAAGGCAGGAGCCTCAATAACCTCAGCCAGAGCCTGCTTTGGATTATGGCACAGGCTACTCCATGCCCCCCAGCACCTGTGCATGTCCCTTCCCTGATTTTATTTAAAATCTTCTGATTGTAGTTTATTCCTAGCCTGAAACTGGTCTTTTGAGTGCCATACACAAATTTGCATGCAGTCTAGGCCATGCTGGAAGGAACACTTCTTCCATGTGACCAAAAATAAAAAAAATAATAAGCTTTGGTTGTTCTTTCCTATCCACTAAATGGCATTTCTGATAAAACTCTGCAACAAATGTATGAAACTTTTTTAGTGCCTTAGTGTGCAGAGATCACATACCCCCCGTGGTACCCAAAGGAACCAGGAGCTGAGAGATGCTGGTCCTTGTCTTGTCTTGCCATGGCAGAAAAGGGTGTGGCAGAAAGGCTGCTTTAAATGCAGTTGTGGTTAGAGGGACCAACCCGCAGCACTTCACCAGTTGTAAAGACCTAAGTTCTAAATGTTCCCGTGTGTTTCATAAAGCTCACTTAGCAGGTTGGTTTGCATTGAAGTTCTAATGCTTTAGATCCTCCTTACTTTGCCTTCTTTGGCATCTACAGAGAGTCTACAAAGGTTATGGCAGAGGCTGCTCTGTGCCCCCCAGCACTGTGTGTGTACCAGGGCTGATCACTACATAACTCTGGGAAAAATGAAGAGCAGAGCGTTTTTATTAGGGAGGGGAGAGACCCTCTTGTCTATTGATATTTTGTCTCTTAGTTTAAATGTGTTTGGTGTCTTTTGTCTGGTGGTGAGAGAAGGATGAAAAGAGTTGGCAAATGCTGCTCTTACAACTTTCATAAATGTTACCTGTACCTTTCTAATACGCGCAGAAATTACTCCAATTACCAGTTTTTGGAAGACATTAATTTATTTTTAAAGCTACATGAATATGTTACTATATAACTATATATAACTATTGTATGTATAACTATATGCAACTATTGTATGTATAACTATATGCAACTATTGTATGTATAACTATATGCAACTATTGTATGTATAACTATATGCAACTATTGTATGTATAACTATATGCAACTATTGTATGTATAACTATATGCAACTATTGTATGTATAACTATATGCAACTATTGTATGTATAACTATATGCAACTATTGTATGTATAACTATATGCAACTATTGTATGTATAACTATATGAAACTATTGTATGTATAACTATATGAAACTATTGTATGCATAACTATATGAAACTATTGTATGTATAACTATATGTAACTATATACAACTATATACAACTTTGTATAACTATTGTTCAGCCTGGAGGAGACTGAGTGGAGACCTCCTTGTAGTCTTCAACATCCTCATGAGAGAAAAGCAGAGGGGCTGGTACTGATCTCTTCACTCTTGTGACCAGTGGCAGGACTTGAGGAAACAGCATGAAGTGAGTCAGGGGAGGGTTAGGCTGGACCTCAGGGAAAAGTTTTTCACCGAGAGGATGCTTGAGCACTGGAACAAGCTCTCCAGGGAAGTCATCACAGCAACAAGCCTGTCTGAATTTTGGACAACGGTAGGATTCTTGGTGTGTCCTGTGTAGGGTCAGCAGTTGGACTTGATCCTGAGGGATCCCTTGTAGCTCAGCATATTCTGATTCTATTCTATGCTTCTAATAATGGCTCCTTGGCAGGAACTGAAGGTGATTCATGGAGGCACTCTCCAACCTCAGTGACGTGGCCTCTTGTGGACTGAAGAGCCTTCGGGGCTACTGGCGCTTCTTTTTGGTGGTCGCCGTAGCCCCCCAGAGGAAGGATCACTGCCCCCAGTAGAATTAGGAGGGTACTGTGTACCAGGGCGTGGCCTCCCTGGTTCTTCCTGGGACTCTTGTTGGTCCCTGTGGATGTTGGTGCGAATAGAGGGGTGTGGAGCTGAACCCCTACCAATGGCAGTAGATGAGGTGCCAGGCATCTCATCCATGTTGAATCTTGTTGGACCGGGGGCAGGAGAGGAGGGACTGCCTGCCTGCCCTGTGGCAGCGTGGGTGTCCTGCTGGCGTGGCCCACGATGCTGCTCTCTGCGGCGCTGCTGCTCAGTGGCGTGTGCACGCTGGTCCCTGCGTGTACCAAACAGCAGCTCCAAGTTCTGATAGACCCAGGACTGCAGGGTCTGGTGAATTGCTGGGTTGATGGAGAAATAGCTCATCCAGTTTGGGAGCTGGAAGCTGCCCATGAGATGCCGGACGTCCCTTGCTGCCGCCCACCATGGACGTGTTTCAGGCTGCTGGAAGTTGGGAGCATCCGGTTCTCTGTGAGCTGCTCTTGCCGGGAGGGCACTGCTTGGTGGTGTCACAGGTGGAGCAAGGACATGCTCCACAAAATCATCATCTGCCCGCACTGAGTGCAGGATGGAAGTCATCGTCCCCTTGCAGAAAGGGCACTCGGTTTTGTTGGCACTCCACTGCAGGATGCAGGCGTAGCAAAAGCGGTGGAGGCACGGTATCACAATGGCAGGCTCCCTCCAGCTATCCAGACAAATAGGACAGCAGTCATCCAGCTCTGTGTCCGCACTGTCTGTGTGCTGTGGTGAGCTGGAGGGAGATGGGGATGATGAGCTGCTCTCCTTCGCTGCTGCTGCAGCAGTGGCTTGCATGCTGGAGAAGGGTAAGACAATGGTCACTGGCTTGCCTGGGGAGGGGAGGAAGGGATGTCCAGGTTCCCCAGGAGGGAAACCCTCACAGCTCCCCTGGGTGGTGTGTCCCTGTCCAGCTCACCTCTGCCGCTGTGAGCTCGCCTTCTCCCTCTGCATGGCCTGGCTGCCTGAACCTGGCAGGGCTGGGGAATGTCCTTCAGTGGCTCTGGGGTAGATAACTGAGAGTTGTGGTCAACTCTCAGCTCACCGCCAGCTCCAAGGCCTGGCACTTCACACCTGCTCGGAGTCCGTGCACAGACTGACTGGGTCAGACTCAGCACCTCGTTCTAAGATTCTAGAGCAGGTGACATCACAGTCCTGTTGCCTGGAGATGTTCCTTGGTGGCCATGAAACCCATCACGTGTGACTCGGAACGCCGGCACCTGTTCCTTGGGGCTGACGTCACAATGAGCCATCTTTGCCTATGGTGCTGACTGGAAGCTCTGAGGGCCCAGCACACATGTCTGGGGTGGCCACTGCCCCATCTATCCACCTCCTGTCTTGTGCTTGGCTTTGGTGGTTCACACCAGCCACCCAGGCCTTGGCAATGTCTTCCCAGGGCCCTGTCAGGTTGCTCTGGCTGTGTCAGATGTCTCCAGGCCCCTGGTGAGAGGGTTGACTCAGTAACACCTCGTTCTGCCCTGGAGGCTGCAGGAACAGCCCCACAGGTGCTGCCCACAGCACATTGCTGCTGGCCAGCCCTCTGGGCTGATGCTTTTGTCTTTCTCTTATTTCACACACACACACACACACACACTTTAGTCCTTTTTCTCTGAGGTATCTTTGTCAGATTTCACAGGACCAGCAATCACCAGTTCCCTTCTCCCTGGCTTACTTGTTCAAATAGAGAAAACCTTCATGCTCTTTTACTTAGCTGACACCTTGCAGTTGTATTCCGTGTCCTTCCCCAGGCTCTGACCCAGCAGTCAGGGCCTGGAATGACAAGTAGAGGGTTGAGAATGATTGCTGGCTGTTTTGATCAGTGCACTGAAGCCATTTGTGATTTTATTTTACCTGGTGGTTTATTCCTAGCCTGAAGCTGGTCTTTTGAAAGAATCCATGCACAGATTTGTTCCCAGTCTAGGCCACACTGGAAGGAGCACTTCTTCCACGTGACCAACTGTAGGACACAGAGGAAGAAAAATAATAAGTTTTGGTTGTTCTTTCCAATCCAATAGCTACCTAAATGGCAATTCTGATAAAACTCTGCAACCAGTTTGTGAAACTAGTTTAGTGCTTTAGTGTGCAGAGAGCATGTGCCCCCAGTGGTACCCACAGGGAGCAGGAGCTGAGTGATGCAAGTCCTTGTCTTGTCTTGCCATAGCAGAAAAGAGCAGTGGGGAAAAGGCTGCTTTAAAATGCAGTTGTGAATGAGTAGAGAGACATGAAGGGGTGAACCAGTTGGGACTGAGAGGACCATTCCCAAACCCTGAGTGTACTATTAATTATAGTCCTGACTCACCTTTATCAACCCATAGCATAGTTTAAAGACCTAAGCAATTTCTAAGTCTGTTTCCCTGTGTTTCATATAGCTCAGCAGATTGCTTTGCAGAAAAGTTTGAATACATTAGATCCTCCTCACTTTGTGTTCTCTGGGACCTATGGAGAGTCTTTAGGGCGGGTTGGTGGGGCAAGCTGGCCACAGAGAGACCTTGTCCATGTCTCAGGGAGCCACATTGTGGTGATCCAGCCATCTCATGTGGAAACCTTTCCAGAGCACCAGGACTGGGGACATTTGCAATCTGAATCTATCCTGAGAGCTGCTCCTAGTCCTGACAGAGTGAGTCTCTCCTCTGTGCTCTCATAGGGAATGGCATCCTTCATGCCTCACCTTCTTCTGAGCCATCTTCATAGGCAGAGGTGGATGGCAGGGAAAGGGGGGGACGGACTGCCTGTCCAGGGTGGCCTGATACACAGTGCAGCTTCTCTCTATCCTTGAGTTGAACCCCAGTCTTCTGCAACAGTACCCTCTGAGATTGCAAGGCTGCTGCCACCCTGCAGCTCCAGAGCCATGGGGGCAGCAGGAGGGCTCCTGCCTTCTCTGAAGTTGTGGGTGAGATTTTTTAAATTTTTTTTTTTTAAATTCTTTGGTGGTTGCTGCTTCCTCTTGCCCAAGACTTCTTAGCCAGTGCTCAGGGAGAACTTGCCTTAAACGGGAAGTGTAACTGAATCCATTGCAAATTAGCAGTTAAACTGACAGAAGGACGTTGGAGTTTTTAGTTTTTGCGTTTTAAAGTTGTCCAAGTCATGCTGTGGATATAAAAGGATTGTTCTTCACACTCTGGCATGCTGGGCGAGGAGGCTACTGTGGTGGGTCCACACAACATGGCTGAATGTGGCATAATGTGGTTTGAAATAAACTTGATAATTTTCTTCTCTGTCTGAATTAATATTGGGGGTTTATGGGAACAGAGAGCAAAATGCATCGTGTCCTTATTTTTCCAACAGCTGACATGTAGAGATGCTGTTGTTTAGGAGAAGGCCACTCACCAATCCATCCCCAGCCATGTGGAAAATGTTAGTGGTGCTGTATCTTGGATACAGTACCTCTATTTTCCAAAGAGATGAAAGCTGTTAAGTGTATCTTTCTGTGTATCTTTTTGTGCGAGCTGAGCCTCCATTTATGATTCTGGGATCTTTTTCTGATCTTTTCTTTCCTGCTGAGTGCTGACTGAGGTATTTCTGGGGTAGATGCCAGGGTTGTTCTCTCGCTAATGATTCATGTGCCCTTCGCATGTTGCGCTGCACAATGACATGTAACAGCGTGTACCCAGTATTTATGTTACATCAGTTTGGCTCTCCAAACATGTGCTCTTGCTTTCATCTCGGAAGTTGTGCCGCTCTAATAGATTTGTGGTGCTGCAGTTGGTAAAAGTTACCTGAAAGTTAATTTTTGGACTGTCTGGGGCCACCAGCGCGGTGCCTACTGCTCTGCTGCATCACAGTTTCTAAAGGTGGCACGTGCTGCTGGGGGATTTGCAAAGGGACCTTGGTGCTGAGCAGACAGGACTGTTGGGCACTTGGCTCTGAGTGTGATGGGCGTGTGATGCTGGACAGCATCTCCTTTGATATTCCTACCCTTTCAAAAAAGGGTGATGGACCATAACAATGTGAAAACTCTAGGTGTTGGGCTCCATGTAAATGAAACCTCTCTTAAATACCAACAGTTCTGGGTGTAGGTCAGCAATGAGCACGCTGATGAGCAGCCAGGAGGGCACAGGATGGGAGATGTAGAGCCCTGGCTGGGATTCAGCCTTGAGCTGCTCAGCTCTGTGCCAGGGATCTCCCGACCACAGATTTGCCAATCTGTTCCTAATAGAGTTGTGGCTTTCCAGCACAGATACAGCATGTGAGGGGAGACCACTGATTGAATTCCTGGAGACCACTAGAGAGCCATTAACCAGTAATGGCTTTCAAACTGTCCTGGGGTGGTGGTGGAGCGTGTGTCTCCTTCACCTTTGTGTGTAACACTTTCGAGTTTATAACGTTTTTCTAAATGAGTCAGTAGTGTGTGTTATGCTTTGGGTGGCCCACTTGAAACGCTCTTAGGAGGGTTTGCTTTTCAGAAAGAGCTAAGTGTTATCCTTAGAAATTCAGGCTCTTTTACAGGGTAGTAACGTATCTTCAGTCTGTATATTTAACATGGCATGTACCCATTGATCCATCAGCCTTTCGAGGATTGCAATTCTACATTGCTGCAGAGGCATTTGAAAATTATAGAACTGTAACTATAGAATAGATATGCAGCTGGAGTGCACTCTGTAGCTGTGTTGGGTCAGGACCTAAAGCTAGGACTAAAGATCGGTTTTGGAAAACTCCATTCAGCTGTCCTTACTCTTCTTTCTATATTTTTACATCCAGATCATTCAGCGACATGTAACATTCTCATGTACTTTAAGTTCATAGTGAGGAATCAGTTCTAACAATATAGTCTAGGAAAAGCAGACACTTCTTTTCTTAAACTGTGATTTCTCTGGTACAAGTTTCTGTTCTAGAAAATTTCATTTCTCCCAAGAGAAAGAAAAGAAAATACCTTCTGAGCCTCCCTTCATCCACAAGATTTATGTCCTGAGTGATCCAGACAGTAAAACTCCATGAAGATGTATATGTTGTTTGAGAAGTACTATTAAAAATTAATCCAATTTTCTATTCTTCTGGTGTAAATAAATGACAAAAAAACCCAGCTTGAAACCAAAATGGCCACTTTCTGAGTTTTATGCAGAATAAAAGGCTGTTTATCCTTTCTGCTTTATTTTAAGCAGCGGTTTTACTATTCAAGAAACAAATTCTAATCAGCCACCGGATCAGACAAATGGGAGCTTTAGTGAGCTGTTCGTATGTTGGGAGGGAGCACTAGGATTCTCATTATAGTCCATGTCTGAATAATTAGTAGGACCACTCTGCACTTTTTTTGGCAATAAGAAGAAACTCTCCTTTCAGCACAGCGACAGGCTGACAGGAGCATCGAGCAGTGCGGTCATTAGTGTGTGTCTGCCATCAATGTCATGTTACGGTGTCAAATTAGTTAGTGCCCCCTCCGGAGCCAAGCTGGACCTGCAAATTATCCTCCTACGTCCCAGGAAACCGTGTTTGCTAAACCTCAGATCAAATGGGAACAAATGATTAACATGGCTCATAAATTAACTAGTTTACAGGCTTATAACTTTTTACAAGTAGATAATAAAGACAGAATTTTTAGGACTCTGTTGTGTTTACTTCAAAGCTGTGATGTTTTCTGTTGTGTTTTTTCTGGTGTTTTTTTCTCTCCCGCCTCTTTGCTTATTTGCTGTAGATAGGTTTGCTTTTCTCCTAGGGGAGAAAAAAACCTGTATACAGCTGAGGAAATAATAGTTAGAAAATCTAGTGTCCTAAAGGAAGCAAATGTAAATCCACTGAAAACAATATAATTAAGTTTGTTATCTCATTGCCCGATAAGTCGCTGACAATAGTCTTTCTTCTTGTAGTGGCAGTTGTTCGTTAATGAGTTCACCAATTAAGTTTGAAAGATTACAGCCTTTGCCAAGAGGATTTATCTGTTTAAAAGCATTATATTTTTTGTGATACATTCTTACCATATTGTAAGCCTCTTTGTTAAAGAGGTATAAGACTACCTCTTAAACACATTAAATCCTATTACAGGCCCAAAAATAATTTTACAATCTGTTTACACATTAGCATCTACAAAACTGTAACAAATCTGTCCAGAGATGTCTGTTTTGAGAATAGGATGCTAACAGATAGTGCACTCTCTTGAAGCTGGATTGCCCTTGTGAAACGAGTGCTTTTTTGCTGCAGAATAATTGTTTTATAATGATTTATGACTATGCAAATAATATTCTTTTTTTATCTTCTCCTTTTTAAATCTCTCCTCAGCTGCGTTTTTTAACCAATGCAGAAATAGTACAGAATTTTTAGTGCTCTTTTACATCTTTTGAATCTAAAATAAACTGAAAAGAGTAAGTTTTGTGCTTTCTATATATTAAAGTCTCGTTCCCCCACATGCAAGCTACTGCTACCTTTCTTTTGTACCTTCGAGGGGGTGAGTAAGCCTTGGTATCAGAGATCAAATCAGCATTTTGGAAAGGGCCTAGCATGCAAAAACGTGCAAAATACATCTATTCATAAGAAAACGCCTGAAAATGCCAGAGGTTATGCTCAGTTTATCTGTCAGCAAATTTAACTTAAAGTAGGTGGTAGTCAATTTAGTAAATACTTTACTAATATTGTAACTCTAAAGAACCATGAGTGCAGCCTCAGCATCCTGACCCATGCACGTTTTAATGACTCTGCTAGGGAAACACATGCTGTATTGCAGATTAGCAATAACATTTAAAACACAAGTAATTTCTGCAGAAGGGTTTGCTTGTACACAGTCATAGTGAAAACAGGAGAGAAAATCGCGCTCTTTACTTAATCCTGGGAAAGAAAACTTGTTGTTGTTGTTGCTTATATATCCAGAGCACTTGGGCACATCCTGTTCCGAGTAATACTCGTGTAAATCTGTTGACTTTATCAGGGATAATCCTGTGACATTAATTTTTCTGATGTTTCAGTGCCTCTCTGCTGGGTCTGCCCCTTCTCCAGCATGCTCATTGCAGTCCTTTAAGTGCAACTGAAGGAAGGGGCCAGAGTGATTTCACACATCAGAGCTGCCTTGAAGCTCGTTCATCTGAATTCCTTGTTGCCACACGCCTGCAGACCCGCTCCTGGCACAGAGCCCTCTCCCTCCAGCCTGGCCCATTCCCTGGTGATGCCCCAGCTACAGAAGCAGCAGTGCTGCAGCAGAGCCCCACGGGCAGGGTGGCAACACGTTGGGGTTTTTTAAGCCTGATATTTCCCTGTCATTTTGCCTTTCTCTGTGAAGTTGGGCCCTGGGCAATGCATTTCCCCTGGATGGTTTCCCAACCCCTGTTAGGAAACGACAAGGATATTTGCTAATATGATTAACCAACTGGGAACTGTGTACCCAGTTCAATCCTGCCTTAATGATTCTCATCACTTTCTTAGATATAAAGTGCCTGCCCTGAGCTGGTAGCTCATGGCTGAACGTTTAATAAATGTGATATATCCCCAAAGCATTGCACCAGATGCCCAGCAGCAGCTCTAAATCAGTAGGGTTGCCCCAGATCTGGCACCAGGGGGGCTCTGGTTCACATCACCTTGAAAAACTTAAATGTCAGGTTCTAGAAGCAGAGTTAAAGGTTATTTAACCAGTCACCTTATTGTGGTTTAAATATTACAGCATTAGAAACAAGACCACCCACTACCTCACACATGCTGTGTATGCTGCTGTCTTACATGTGGCATTTAGGGAAGTAATGAAATTATACCTGTGGGATAGTGATACTCGGTGCCTGGTTAGCAAGGCAAAATTACAACCCTAGTTGTGAAAAAAAAATAAATTGTAAATTGAATATACTGTGAATTGCCTAATTGTTGAGAAAAACATGGGAGGTTTTGTCACGTCTTTGGCTGTTGTTAGGATCAAACTTATGGTACTGCTCGAATATTGACTGCTTTCCTTTCCCCCCTTAGTGCAGTTGGTACATGATGAGAAATGCTGCTGAATGTTTCTGTGATAATTGGAGGGTGATCTGGAGCACAGAGGGGTTACCTCCATCACATGAGTGGCTGTTGAACTATTCCAAGCAACCCTCTTTGGTTTGCAATTTCTGAGGATGCTACAGTAGTACCAAATCAGACTTTTCCTTCAGTTTCAGGCCCCCTTAACTTCTTCTGTCTTTGCTCTCTTCCTTACCTTCACCCAACCACATAATTGCTTTATATTGCTTTAACACGCCAATCTGTGAAACTGCTCCATTTTCTCGGTTATTGGGCTATTTTCCTTGTTCTTTTGCGATAGAAATCCTTAGAGATTGTGCCTTTTGCACAATAGCAGATTTATGTTTAAGGAGACTGTCAGTCCTTGGAGAATGGGAAGTCTCATGTCTTTATCCTCAGATGATGATACTGAAGAGAGGATTTCTAGTACCAGTAGGCTTGGATGTAGGCATGTGAAAATGATGCCAAAAGCCTATTTGATCTAAATACCTGTATTCACAAGTGTGGGGGGAAAAATGCTGATTCTAATATTGAGCACTGCAGTCTGCTTTGTGTTCTAACCTAAGTGGAGCAAGCTGGCTTAAATCATCAAATATGTTTGAACTCTGCATGGAGGCGGCTGTTGTCTTACAGAGTGAAGGGAAAGCTGACATGTACTGGCATGCTTGGAGCAGACTTTATAGCACTGAATAAGGATCACATCGTATTTAAATCACAACAGGACAAACCACCCAACCTTGCCTACCCCTGGGAGATGGGAACACCCCTGGCACTTCCTTTTGGGCTGGGAAAGCTCCCTTCCAGATACGTCCCAGGTACTGATAAGGAACTTGGAAGCTTTCATTAAACTGAGTTAATCAGGTTTGTTTTCATTTTTATGGTACATGTTGATGTGTTTGCAGTGACACCCTCTACTATTTTTTCTTTCTGTGCTGTTTGAAAAGAAGAACCAAGAAAACAATGTCCTGTTTGCAGTGAACAGGAGCTTGAGGGTACAGCATGAAAAATGAGTTAGAATTTCTGTCTTGGGAAAAACATACGAATTTTGTACTGAGACTTTTGATGCTGAATGATCAGGTTCTGTTTTTATTAAAGCAAAATACATATATTGTACAAGGATAAGTGTTATAAATACCTCCCTGGCTTCTACCATCTCTTATTCCCCTTACAAAAAAAGCTGTTCATGCTGCAATAAAAATATATACATTTAATTCTTAAGCACTGAGTTTGTGCATTTTACTCTTAATTCACAAAGAAAGTTTTGCTTAAGAGAAACCTGTGGTTCCTTTCGAGGCAGCTGCATGAATTTACATAGAAAATAAAATCTGGCACAAGGAATAAACTCCTTAAGCCTGGAAAGGTCTCTGGTCAGGATCTCTGTTTGTGTGAGCACTGGGCATTTTCCTGTACTGTTCCTTTGGTGTTCTTGGACCAGTTTTAACACTGCTTTTGGGAAGTTAGAGTTGCAGGGACTTCTACTAGACCAGGTTACTCAAGCCCCGTCCAGCCTGGCCTTGAACACTTCCAGGGATGGGCTTAATTAGTCCACTTATTTGAAAATGTTATTTCTATATGAACATCCATGGGAAGGGTTAATGGAAATTCAGTGGTGTTCCAGGTTTGATGGCTCCTTTGCTGGTGCTTGTGCAGGTCAGGATTGGGGCTGGCTGTGACCAGCTGCTATTTCAAGGATGTGGGAAAGGAACATTCTGGGCTGAACCCTCTTCCCCCCATGCCCCAGCTGTGTTTGGATGTGGTGACAGCAAGGCTGCAGGTGGGCACAAGGTGGGTGCTTTGTGCCACAAGGAGAAATGTGAGGTCCCCAGGGGCGTGGGCTGGATCTGAAGTGGCTGATCAGCCCCTGCCCATCTCCTAATACTGACAGTTATTCATTTTCCGGAGAGCTGGGGGCAAACCTTCAGCTGCTGGCAAGGTTGGGTGCTGCCTTCACCACTAGCTTTGATCTGACCACAGGCATGAAGAAAGTGGAGCTTGGGCATGAGCCAGTGGCTGGAGGAACCTTGGGTAATCCTTCTGTAACCATGGGCAGGAGCACTCTGCCCATGATGGGTGAATTCCTCTGCTTTGAAAGCACCCCAAGTGTGACTGTACCTACATTAACTTAGGGGATGGGTTTTCCAAGCCAGAGAGTCAGTGTGACCTTTAATGGGCTCCATGAAATTAGTACAGATTATGAAGGTGCAAATCCTCTGCTGAACTGAATGTCTCAACTGAATAATCCTTCAGTGGGCATGTGGGACTTGGACAGGACCAAAAATTTCAGGCTAACTTACTTTGGGTTAACTGGTATGGCAGAATGATAAATGCTGAGGTTTTGTGATGCAGCAATTGCACAAATGATGAAATGTTAATTGTGTGGGCTCAGCTGCCTCAGGCTGGATGTGCCATCCCTCAGATGTGTCTGCCCCAGCAGCTGCTGGCCCAGGGACTGGTACTTTCAAGGGCAGTGTGGCTGTCAGGGAGGAGCTGAAGTGTGTGCTCAAGGCTACCTTGACTCCTGGGAAAAATGGTTTCTAGCCATCTTTCCTGTTTTTGGGGTGTAAACATAGCCCAGTGCAAACTGTCCTCCTCCTACTTGTTTGTGGGCTCAGCCTCTGCTTTGTGCATTATGTGGCTGTGGAGAAGCAGGGCTATGTAGTCCTGTGTTTTGACCCAAATACTTTGACTTCGTGGTGCACTTGACTGGGCTGTGCACAGTGGTACTGGGAGTGGAGCTTACCTTCCCCAGCTCTGCAGTGGGAAAGGTGTTCTGAATGGAGGTTAGAGGCCATCTGTACAGGAGGGAAGTGCAATTTAATGTCAGCTGTGTAGTATGACATGGACTCTTCTGCATGCTGTTGACTATTGCCAATTTGAAAATCAAGTCCTGTGTAATTTGCCTGGAGAGGTGGAAGCAGACCTCGGGCCTCCTGATTTCTCTGCATTTACTTCAACTGCAAGATCATGTTTCCCACCAATTTCACACATATGAATGCGTGGGTTTGAACACACAAAATCAGAGATGCAAATTTAGATGCTGTCTTGAGGCACCTTTGGTCCTTTTGTCTGTTGTTTCCCACATTTGGGGCCTAAGGGGAGGTATGATGAAATCTGATTAGCAGTAAGTCTGTTAATTATAACTCCTAAATTAGAGCATCAGTGCAGAAGCATCACTTTCTGATTTGGATTAAAAAGCCCTTCATCTTAACAAAGCACAGCCAGTGCAGCTGAGAGCAGAGTGCACTGAAATGCATCAGATCAAAGTGATGCATTTTCATGTGTGATGCCAAAATGGCTAATGAATTACTTAGGCTAAGATTTATTGCCCACTACTTACCGATGCTCTTGCCGTGCCCTACCCAAAGCCATAAGTTTGTGTAAACTCACCTGCTGGCTTATCTTTCTGTTCCACCAAGAGGCTACTCTGTGAGGTGTCAAACTTTAAATTTAGTCCAGCCTGGTGTGGTCCTTTGTTAAATTCTGAACTTGGTAGCATTTTATTCTCAGGGTAGGACTGAACTTGGGAATCATTATGTTTAGGTTGCTGAACAGCTTCAGACACTTTCTCTCTGCTTTTGACAAAGTTTGGGGCAGCTGCAGGCTCTTGATATGCACTAAGCTGTGAGTGGGGTTTTTTTGCAGCTTTTGTTGCTCCTGTGCCAAGGTTATATTGTGCATGGACAAATCCAGGCTTCTGGAAAACATTTAAGCTGTAGATTTAAGGGCAGGAGATGTTAAGAGAATCCACCTGGTTTGACATGAAGCCATGAAAAATAGGAGGGCCATGTGAGAACTGAGTTATTGTAACTTCCCTTGTCCAAATTTCTTTATAGCAGGGCTTGGTAGCCAGTGGTGTGGCTGTGTATGTAACACAGGCTTCTGCAGTTGTCTTCAGCTGCAATTTGTCTAAAACCAGGGTGAGACAAAGCACCTATGTCTGCTGGCATGGAAGTTTGACACAAGTAGGTGAAATGGCCTGGTTGTGTACAAAGATACAGGAACAACTATTTTTGCCTTCAGGACTTGTTGGGCAGAAAATAACTCGGTCCTACCAAAGCTGGGACATCTGGTGCATGAAAGTGTTTTGTAATGAATTGGAAATGGCATTACTGCAATATATATAATAACATGGAGATGGTGCAGTATGGTGTGGGGAACTTGTGTAGAAGATAGAAAATGTCATGGTTTTCACATACATTGTGGAAAAGAGAAAATAACTTCAAGTGTAAAGGATATGGAAATTCAGTGAATAAACATCAGTGCATTCGAGGATTTTTCATGCAACAAGCTAGATTTCTTTTACAGAAAAAAAATCTATAAACATCAATGACTGCAGTTAGATGAGGAGGTCTGGGTGTGCAAGAAAACCTACTTTTCAATAGATCTCCATTTCCTTAAATTTAAACAATCAAACATTAAAAGATCTAAGATCTGATTCATTTCTCATTTGTATCAGTTTCATCCAGGACAGCTCCTGAGATTTGAAAAAAGCTGTGCTGTTTAACACCCAAGTAAGCGAAAACCAGCTTCATTTTCCTGTTTGAGATCAACATTTCAACAGCCTGTTTCTTAACAGGCAAAATGGACTAGAACTATCAAAACACTGGGTTCACTTTGGGCAGTAATTCACTAGGACTGGGCAACTTGTATACACATTGTGAAACTGCCCTTCTAGATTTAAGCAGGTGTGGGTTGGGAATATGAAGGAAATCCAACATTTCTTGAAAAGCTGGGATTTCTGTTTGTTCTTTGTTTTGAAGCAGAAAAAGTCACATGAAATGCAGGTGCAGCTCTGACTTGCATCTAGGCAATGAGTGACTCAACAAAGAACATTATCTCCTTGCTCAAAAGCAGATGTGATGCTCTCACCTATCCCATTGCATGAGAGAAGACATGGGAACCTCAAAGTGCAGGACCACCTTCATGGAATATCATATATTCCAGTATTTTTGTTAGCTCATGTGTTCACAAACTATATCCACATGGTATAATACCCCAGAGACATATAGTATAACATGATGCAGTTTACCTCTAAGTCAGGCCTCTGTTGTATGGCCTAAAAGCTTTGTAAGAATTTAGCAGCAATATCAAGAAAAACCAATATAAGTGGTCCATTAATGAATAGGTCCTTGAGTGTCAGGAAGCAGACGTTGTTGGAAACTTGTGTAATATTACTGTTGGGTTTTATTAATTAAATATAGCTATTAATATGACCTTGGATTTAAACACAATGACCTCTTTTGTGAGTATGATTAGCAGATGTTTACCATAATTCTTCACTCTGTGAAAAATGCTTGTTGCACCCAATAAAAACAACCATATTTACTTTGCTAAATCAAATATTTGGAACTTGGGTCTTACTTTATATATCATGGCTCCAGTGTCTTAGACTTTCCAAGTTTAAGGTTGAGAGCCCTTGGAGTAACATATGTAGTAGATCTGGGAGTACAATGACCTATTGTATTAGAGAGCGTTTTCCCCCCTCTCTTTGGCATTGTATCTCCTACAGTGGAACCAGTGTACTCTGCCAGCTTCTGGATTTTATTTTTACAGAAGGATGAGGAGAGCATTTTTTAATCCAGAAGGTTTTCTATATTTTATCCGTTACTTTTGGGCAACTTCCTTTCCAGAAGAACTGCACCAATGGAAGCAGGAAACTCAATTCCAGTTCTTAAAATAAAGCTGGAAGTTATTTTCCTTTTCAATAGCATATCACCTAATTTTAGACTTAAAAAAGTCTAAAGTTTCCCAGTAATTTTCCTTTTCTCCTATCAAATCCAGAATTCAGAGGTGATAAATCAAAGAACAAGCCAGATCATCCCCCTAAATGCCACCTGCTACCCTCAAACTGCAGCAGGTATTTTCTGTGTATATGAGCACTGGCTTGTAGTTGCTGGGGTCAGTTTTGGTAGCGGGTCTGCTGCCTGCTTGTCTGCAGTGCTGAAAGGAAATAGCAAGGGAACAAAACTATGCTTTTCTTGGGAAACCACTCCCTTTGGAATGGAGAGATATGGCTTGCCACTTTTATTTTGTTTCCCCCTCCAAAGTAAGCAACAACACTGCAAGGATCAGGGCCAGCAAAAGAATATTATTTAAAAGGCGTCATCTATCTAGCCCAGTGTATTTCAGGAAAAGGAGTCTCCCGCTTCGTATTTTAAGGAGTGTAATAAAAATAGCAATCGGTTTAAGAAAGGGGCTGACGGACCGGAGAAAGTGACAGCAGCAGCACAGGGAAATAGTGCTCCATTTATCTGAGCACACGAGCACATTGATAACGCTGCTCTCTGCAGTAGGTGCTATCAAATCCGAGACAATTTGTATCCCCGGTGTGGCAGGTTACTTACATGGGAACAAGTCTCCCTGACATTATTGCAGATCATCATTAACCAGCTACTGCTGTTTGTTTGCCGTTACCTGCTAGACGATGTTCCTGAGTCATGTTGGATCATTTATATATCTCACACAGTTTAGGGACCTGCTGCTTCTGAAAACACACCCAGCCTGGGATCTCTTCCCTTGCTTCCTTTTCTGTGGGGGAAAAAATGACTGTGTGCAGCTTGCCTCTTGCTTTAACCTAAGCAAAACAAAGGTTGTGTAACAAACATTTAACAGGCTGTGAGGAGCAGCTCCAGTGGGCATACACAAAAGGAGGGGCAGAAGTAATAAGGAAGAAGGATGGGCCCCTCTTCTCCATCCTCAGATCTGATGTTGGCAGGGATGTGGGTATGTAAGGATCCAGATAAGGCTTAACGGCTCTAGGTGGGATATCCTGCTTTCTGAAGATCTTTAATCAGTTGGACTGGCATCCTTATAAGCACATTTCTTCATTATCTTTCTCGGCGTGTTTCGGTTTCCTTTTCCTTTGTTCAGTAATATTTGTGATTATTGTCTGTTATTAAAATGCGAGCTCCTTTTCGGCTTACAACCTAAAGGTTTGGGGGTTTTTTGTTTATTTTTGCCAGTTTTTAAAGTTTTATTTGGTGATTTTTCCAGCCTGATTTGTTTCTTTCAATAGCATATTTCAACCCTTTGCAGAAAATACAAGATCAGTTCGTCACTTTACAAGTCTTTGGAAGCCAATTGCAAAATCTCCATTGAAGCCAGTGCATCTCTTGATTTGTAGTTGACAGTTTGCCCCATTATATCTATCCTAAATAGTTACAGGTTAGGTCATTCGGGAGGGAAAGCTATAATTTTGTCTGAAAGCACAGTTTGGTGAAACTATGATATCAGCACAACTATTATAAAACATGAAGTGCTTTGTCTTCTCCCTTATAAGAATGTGTAATTTCTACCCATTATCAGTATTATTACAAGAGTCCTTGCAGTAAACTTGTCTTTTGATGGGCAGAAACTTGTCTTTGCTAGGAATGAATACAATGAAGTGTAACTTCTGTTTTAAAGGAAAATAAATAACACCAGTGAAGTTTACTAGAACACAATAAAGCCGTTTCCAGGAAAGCTGCTGCAGAGGCAGGCAGGACATGCCAAAGATTTATATTTGAGGTGAACATGTGCAAGTACCATAATGATACTGTAGAGAACATTGGAGTAAAATATTTGATCAACAAATATGCCTGAAGAAAATACATAGTTTGTATTTCTGACTGGCTTTCAGATTACAAAAGGACAGATAGATGAAAGTTCCTGTAAATATATGCATGAAAACATCATCATGGCTGAGGGGAAGCTGAGGTCCAGCATGGTTGCCTTTCCTAGATAGAACAAACTTTGACTGCCTATCAGTCCACCAGATTGTTCAGTTCCTGGATTCAGGGATGAGCAGCAGGAGGAGGAGAAGCTGTGCAGTGAAAGGTTGGTCTCAACATAGTACAACTCACTGTGCAGCTGCTACCATGAGAAGAGTTTTGAAACCAAAGTGTGGCTTATTGTGGCTAGGTGTGCAATTGTTTTGAACTAATTCAATCAAGAATCAGGAGATTATAGTGAAATAAAGCAAAAATAAAAAAATTTAAAAAAAGGAAAAATCAATAGAGAGGGTGGAGTAGCAGCTGTAATTAAGGAAAAAGATTACTGTTGATTTATTGATTCAGTCTTCAGCTTGCCATCTCAATCAGGCCTTCTTTTGGTTAATGTTATTAATATTTATACTTTAGAACCATGTCCCAGTTGGAGTAGATTGTAGTTAAGTCTCCAGGCCTGAAAATATTAGGCCCCATATAGCAAAAGGTCTTCACATCCAATGTTACTGGGACGAGAAACTTAAGTCTGAAAACCTGGTGCTGAGCACAGAGAAAGGCCAGTTGTCTCTGCAGCACAAGAAACGTTTTTTGTGGTCACCCTTTCTGGGAATGCCAGAGAAAGATGGTTGCAGAAGGCTGTTGCCAAGCTTTTGAGTTTTGAGGAAAGTCACTGGCCAAGCCTATCTTTGCCTGCATGGAGTGAGAAATGCTCCTTGGGCTCATGTTGAAGGTGGTCTTTTCCCTGCAGAGAACTCAATTTTGGAGCACTTTTGTCTTCAGGTGGTGTTGTCTGTCTGCTGGTTCTGAGACTCCTCCGGGTTTGCATGGCACCTTGGTGTAGAGTCTTACTCTGCAATGAGAAGCACAAATTACAGGAGCTTTTAAGGTCTTCCCTTTGGTTTGAGCTGAGAATGGGATAGTTGAAGACTTTTTTTTTCCCTGTGTGAAGGGAAGCATGAGAACTCCTTGTTGTGGAGTGGCAGAATTGAGTCACCAAGAGTTTAGTCAAAGAAGAAACACATCTCATCAGTGCAAACCAGAATAAAAAAACGTGCTTTCTTCATTACTCATTATACCACAATGGGAATCAAAATAATTCAAAAATTGTTGTAACAGCTATATGTTGCTTAGATAAAATAGTCTGGAAAGGAGAGATTTTGTGGGAATCGCTTCTGATTTATGCAATGCAATATGTGAAGCTAACTTGCTGTGATTTTTTCCAGTTATGTGCAATTACATTAGATTTAATCAAAGAACTTTGAATTACTTGCATTGTTCCATAGTGCTTGCATGGTACCTCTGGGTGCCACTGAATGAGTTGTGGCCATTTAAATGTATTGCTCTTGCAAACAACACAGTGGGAAAATTAAATTAAAATTTCCTTGTATATCTGGATGCTTAATTTTTAGAGCTGGGCTGTGTTCTTGGTTCGTTTTCTGTATTTGAAGCATAAATCCTATTTTTTTTGAGACAAGCTATGAGCAATTCTATTCCGCCCTTACAATATGAAAAGATTTACTGTGTAGTTTACTGGGAGTGGAAGGCTTATGGATACTCAATGTGTTGAGATTTTGTCTTGTGTGATGTAACATATCCTAGCAGATACAACTCTCCAAAAAGTGTGCTGTGCTACTTGATCTGCCAGCCCTGGGGCAGAGCCGTGTCACACAGTCCACAAGTGATGGAGCCACCAAAACTTGACTAGTTGGGATGATGAGGTTGTCAACTCTGGAGAGCAGATGAACCTTTACCGTAGGTGGGAGCACATGGGAATATTTGGGTAACCATGTCTTCATGAACCTGCACCACACCAGCCTGTGCAATGGGCTTTCATGCCCCTGGAGTTGCAGTGGGTGTGTTTGTGCTGTGCAGTCACTCAGGAAGTGCACTTCAGTATCATTAGAGGGAGGGATTTATTAGTTTCTCCCATTTAAGAAGGTTTAATTAGTTCCTGTAATATTTCACATTTTAAGTGCAGGAAAGGTACAAAATGGCTCCTGAGGAAGACAGAGCCAATTAGAAGGTAGAAGCCCTTTTCCATACCATGAGCAAAAATGGGATAGAAAAGTTCTTGTTAGTTCTCCGCACCTACTTGATTTATTTATTATTTTTTATATAGCAGCTACCTCACAGCAGTTGGAGTCATGTATGAATTTTCTTGGTGTGAACTCATGCTTGAGGCAACAAAGATCATGAAAAGATGTTGGCCAGTTCTTTCTGCAAAAGGCAAAACCTGTGTTGGCTTGTGTTGAGGCCAGCACTAGCAACCCCTGTGCCACTGTGTTGGTGCCATGGTTAAAGCTCTCTTTGCAAGGAGTGGATTGGGGCTTAGAAGCTTCACAGCCTCTGAGTAGTCAAATAATATAAATAAATTTTGTATTGTTTTTCAGAAAGACCCTATCTTTGTACATCAGCAGCTCAATGCATTTGGACTTCAAATTTAGTTAATCTTGCAATGGTTGTGAAAGAAATGTACTCTTTTTAGTAAATCTGTATGTTAGTATGATAATTCATATTTGACCACCAAAATAAATAGCTACATAAAAATGAGCATTTCCCCTAGGAAAAGCAATAGAGCCTATAAAATTTATTATTTTTGTTGATCTTTGCCTGCTCTCTTGCAGCTGCTGGAAGGGTGGCTTTGCATTCACAGGGCTTGGTGGACAAATAAAGGAGTAAATAAAAGGGTTTGCTGACGCAAGTGTCGCAAGGAACACGCAGCACGTGAGTGGAAAACCACTCCAGTCGGCAAACAAAGTGATGTTCTGCCTTGAGTATCCCGGGCAAACCTGGGAGGAGTGGAAAGCAGTAGTGCTTTTTTTGTCTTTTTTAGTGTGAATATTTTTAAAACATTGCTGACTGTTAGTGTCAACAGAGAAGTACAGAGGAAGAAAAGCAGAAATAAAAGCATGGCTGGAAAGGTGCATCAGAATACAGTAATTACAGAAGCTTTATTTTTGCTGCCTTTGATGCCAGCATAAGTATGTGAAAACTAATGCAATGCAGAGGACAGGTTTGTGGTTGAAATACACTTGATAGATTTTGACAAATTAAACAGTTGTAAAGATGTTTGGAAGTTTTCCAGATCTTTACTGTTATTTATGTCACTGATCTAAAAAAATCAGTAGTTAATTTGCAGTTCTTATAATTTTTATGATACTTATGTTGTTGTAAATTTAGCAGCGTGCGGCATCAACTCAGCGGGATACATTTTATGTTGTCAGCTACCTTTTGATATCATAATAGATTTCAGTTGCCAAAGCTTCAGGGAGAGAGAGAATAAAATGTACGAGTGTGCTGTGCAAGTGCTTGGATCAGACCCAGGTAGGAGAGGAGTCGGTCTGTGGGGTGGTCACTGAAGCTGGGCTTGATCCTTGAGGGACAACAGGGATGCTCCAGTCCTCTACTCATGGTGATAAATGTGGTAAAAATGGGGATAAAAAGTGAAGGATGGATAAAATGCTGATAGGGTTGGGCCTCATGGTATTATTGATGGGTGTTTGAAATCTGAGTGGCTGCTTATGGCTGATAGTGGCAGCAGTGCAGAGGTCCTTGGGTCTTATTGCACTGCATGGACCTTCTCCTGACGTTGCATCCCAACAGTACCAATGTGGGCTGTGGCTAATGGATGGCAGGTTGAGATCTGGTCTTCCAGCAGTTGTCAAACTCGTGTCTGCCTCAGTGTGTAACATGGTTTTGGGGAACTGCCCAATTTATTTCTGCTAGGGATTTTCAACATACAGCACGTACAACCTACAGCACGTTTCATGGGCAAATAAAAGCTAGAGAGAGGCCAAGTGAATTTCTGGTATGATGTGGGAGCAGCTTTCATCCTATAGGATGGTACTGATCAAAAAGAGAAAGCCCTAACAGGAATTTTAGAGTGTCTTTGATACCTGAATTCACACATTTTGCAAGCTTTTTTAATAGATACTTTTTGCAATATTTTTCTTTTTATAAAGACTCCCTATTGTCTCTATTTATAGACTTTTCTTCTGTTGCCTTCTGTCTTGGAAGAGGGAGAGACATCTTAAGTATAGGTGACTTAAAGAAGAGATGTAGTTGTTTCCCTCATGGGAGGCTTATTTTAGTGGGTTAAAAATGTTGGTTTTAATCTGAGGAATGAGACCCGCCTTGGGAATATGTGACACATGAAATGGACTTTTTATAAAACGTAGCCATGCCCTTCCCATCTTCTGCTTCTTTCAACATTTGCCCTTTGCCTCTTAAGCCTGAAAATGGAAGAATTTATTAATGGTTGTTTCCTCAGTGTTTGTGGCATTATCTACATTTCTCAAGGGCGTTTCATGTGCTCTTTCCACTCTAACGGGATTGTCCATTGAGTTCAGCTCCAGCATGTTGGGGATCCATTTGCACAGACAGCTGATTAAGCTGAATCTTCCTCATCCGTAGGTAATCCCAAAATACTCAAATTGTTAGCGTGAGATTGGTTTTGGAACATTTTTAGGTTTATAATTAAATGCTTTGTAGTTGTCCTCCACCTCCACATCTCTCCTCATCGGAGTCTTTAGCCGTGCTGACTCCAGCTCTCCCATTCCTTTTTTCTTTCTTGATCATCTTCTTTTTTTCCTTTTTTCCCCTGGAGGTAGTTTTATGTCTGGCTCTTTCTCTGGGTACCGCTTCAAAGCTGTGTGGCTTGGAGCAGATTTTTGGGAACAAAGGAATTTAGTGAAAAGAACATTGTGCCGCTGCTTGGGTTTTGCTGGGTCTTGCTTTACAAGATGACAATGACCAACCCTGGAGTGACCAAACTGGAGATGGGACAACTGAGAGGGGTATTTTTTGGAAATTGCCAGCCAAGAAGTGCTGGTATGAGCACCGTGAGCTGCGCAGGAGCAGATGTTTATTTGGGCAGCCACAGCCCCATGTGGGCACCTGCACCACGCTCTGTTGGTGCTCTTCAGGTCAGAGATGCTGCTCTTGTTGTTGGAACAGCAAGATCAAATTTCCCTTTTGCTTTGCAGCAGCAGAGTAGTATGTTAGTCTGTGCTCGCTGGCTAGACTTATTCTGGCTAATGTTTGCCAGATTCTTCTATTACATATTAAAATAAGATCGTATGAGTGAGTTTTTTGTGCGTGTGTCAAAAAAACTAGGCCAGCCCTAACAAGCACATTTTTGTGTTTTTGTTGATTTTTTTGCATTTTGTCATTTTACATATTGAAAAATGGAATGCAAAAAAAAAAAAAAGCCTGCTAACATCAAAAAGAAATAAAGCTTTGCATTATTCTGCATAAGTGTTAAAATCTGACTGATAGTTTGTATATACAGACTTCGTTCTTTATGGTGTTTCCTTTCCCCACCCAAAGATCACAGATGCTACGATAAAAATTAATGCTCTTTTAGTAAATGCTTTTCTTTTTAGGATTTGCCCTAAAGAGGGTCGTGCAGTGCTTTTGTTACTAATAAATGTGGCAAGTTTTAGTTAAAATAATAGGCAGGCATTAATTTGTTGGAGCAGGATCTTCTAAGAGAAAATGCAGAGCATTTCTTCCTCCTTAAATCCAGCTATTTTAATATAATAAAGTTTTTATTTTTACTATCAGGAGAGTAGTCCTGTTTGAAGAATTCAGCTTTAAAAAATGTCTTTGTAAATTGAGATTTTAGGACTACCTATTTGGAGGATGTTCTGTATGATAAATGACCCTTATAAGACAAAAAAAAAAGTAATTTTGCATGTCTGCTCTCTAGGATGTGTGATAATAATAAATGAACATTTTATATATCATTATATATATATCATGGCAGAACAAAAATCAGAAGATATATTATTCATTATTCCTGTTACTTTATATTTAAAAGGCAAAGGTTTTTGCTTCTTTGCCAAAACAATGGCTACAGAATATATTTGTAATAATCCCTGCAAATATGAAGGGTGGAGAGATCTTCCAGGTCATTAGCACTGAAGAAAATAGAGATGCCTTTAATTGTATTCATTTGAACATTAATACATTAATGCTGAGATTTAAGTACTGTTACTATTAAAAATTAAACTGGAGGGGCAGTGTGCAGATCATATGCTTTAGTGTAAGTTGTCAGGTGCAGTGTTTGCGTATTTAGCCTGCCATTCCAACACTAAAAGGGATGGTTGAGGCCAGATCTGGCTTTCCAAGGGACACTTTTTACACCACCCCCCGGTTTAATTTCTGGCAGTAGCATTTCTTTTCATGGATGCATTTGCACCACGTGAGCAAAAGTTGCAGCGATTAAAATCACAGGAGGATAAGGAGTAACTTGTGTGCTGTCCTGAAGTCCTCTTGTTCTTCTCCCCGTCCTCCCCCTCCCTGTGTCCACAGCTATTTTGCAATATGCAACCCCCTCCAAGCACTGCCTGCGGAACTGGAGTAGCTCTGGCATGTAGATTTCCCAGTGGGAGAACTTGTGTGGATGGTAATTTTAATGAGACCTGATTTAAGCAGTAGAATAGATCCATAAAACTAATACAAGCAGACTTTCAAGAGCTCTACTATTTGTCAGGGCAGTGAATTTTAGAGGTGCATCCATTGGCTCAGTAAAGAATATTATAATCTGGAAAATTTAACCTGTATTAATTCAGATTGTTTCTATGCAAAGTATTATTGAGAGCGTTTTGAATCCAGGGCAGGCCAAATATAGACTTATTTATTTTTGAGGCTCAACTCGCGTCCAAAAATTGTGCTGGAACCACAGGACCTGAAAGCTGTGCTCTATATGAATGAATGCAAAGTCTGTACGAGTGCACACAGCTGTGCCTCTAAGCTGTGACAAACCCTTAGCTTTGCTTTTTTTCCCCTTCATTTAAGGCCACCACTCAGTCCATATGTATTTCAACCTCTCCCATGTTGTCACACCTAGTTATATATGGTAGTAACATGGATTCCTTTGGCTACATGGGGTTTTTCTGTGAATACAGGTGTTAAACCCATTCCAGAACCTGAATCCTGCTTCATGTAATGCACTTGGTCCACGGCTTTTATTGTTCATCCCGGTGCTCTGGAGTGTCTCTTGCTGTTGTTGGAAATTGTGTAGTTCTGCTTGGCCTTAGTAAACTGTTTTCTTTTCCTGCTCTCCTTCTCAGCCTTATCCCTTTGTCCTGTCGTGGGTTTTTGTTTTACCCCAACTAGCTTTTTCACCTCAGCTATCTCAAATGGCACTGAAAGAAAGAGCAGGTGGGGGAAGCTCAAGGCAGGAACTCAAGATGAGGGAAGAGCTGGAGCACCAGTAAAATGCAGAGAAAAAGGGGCAGAAGAGCATCATGGAGAAAAATACAAGGAAAATCAAGGATGGAGGAACGGAGGCAGAGGGCAAGGAGAGGGAGGCCAGGGATTCCATGTGCAGGCAGAGTGGAGGAATGCTCTGTGTCAGTGGGGGGGGGATGCCAGGTCTGCCACCTCCTTCCTGGGCTCGGGCAACCCGACTGCAGGGACATGGGCAGAAAGGATGTGGCTTTTGCCAGAGCTGGGGGTAGCAGGGACATGCATTTAAATGGGGAAAAAGTTTATTTGCTTTTTCTCACAGGAGATGCTAAGTGATTTTGCAGTTTGAGTGGAGTGGCATTATTGCACTTAGCTCTGCATTTATTAAATAAATTTGTTCTCTAACTCAAGTGTTAAGTGTGTATTATGAAACCTCGGAGCCAATCTTAGTGGTTGCAGTGTGCAAATATTTTTAAAATTATGTAATTAAACAGGGCTTGGGCTGCAATGTCCACTGAAGTGATTTATTAATTGAATGGTTTGATTAAATTTAATGTTATTTTAGTTTATACAAGAAAGGGTTGGTATCTGTTTCACAGATAGGGACATCTTGTGGGGCTGTCACTGATGGTTCAGAGGTCCTTAGGAGGAATCTTTAGCACCCAATTAAATATTAACCAAGAAGATGTGACTTGTTCTTTCTCTGTCCCTGAAACTGTGTTTTGACATCTAAGGCTGGTGATAAAAATTTGCTCGGCAGAATCACTTGCAATGCACTCTATTTATCACTAGATTATTTCCAAATTAATCACACTAAAAATCTTTCCATTGTAATTGTGCTGGGGCTCAGTGCTGTACGATGTGTGTAAATAAAAAATGCCCTTTTAATTTCATGTTAACTGTGTCTTGCCGCTGTTGCAGCCGAACTGTATCCGTTTCGTTGGAATGTCATTTTAAAGGTATTGTGGTTACTGAGCGGCAGCTGTGATTGAAAAGTATGTAAACTAATCTTTAGTTGCTCGTGTCATTTTTATATTCTTATGTCAGAACACAAGAAAGCTGCTTTAAATTTGTCTTTCACTGTGTATTAATTTTCAAGTCTAATTTTTCTTGGGTTAAAGCATATACTGCATTCTCTACTACACATTACCATTCAGTGCCAAAGTAAATGGCTACTTGTGAAAAAGTACAAAATTAGTTCCTGCTTGATTACTCTAAAATACATATTTATTTTCGTAGGGAGAGTTTTTATTGCCAGTGCATAAAGGACAATTATCCTGCATGGTATCGGTGACTTAGAAGACGAAGTAATCAAGCATCATATATTTATTACTGTCAAGAGCATAGCCGTGCATTGCTTTCCCAAAAACAAGAAGGAAGGTATAAGGCATTTTGGTTTTTCTGTGGGTTTTTTCATATTCCTTTTTCTTCTAGGCTCGCACTATGTGTTGTTCTGCTCTTTTAAATGCAGACTATTCGAAATTAAATCCTCAGCTAATATGTCTGCATAAGAACTTCTTTGTCTCTTGATGCCCAACCATTGAAAATTAAATGTGGTTGCGGATAAGTATTTATTCATACCATACCTCACACCTGATCTTGTGTCAGTATGACATCATCTTTGCCACAAAGATTTCTGGTGGTTTAAAAATGTTCCGTTGTGAAATAAGTGGGAGAGGTAGAAAAGGGGCAAGGAAGGCAACAAAAATAAACTACTAGTGGGATTTGATGTTTTGCCAATTAAAAACAAAATATAAAAAATTATGTTCTGAGGTCCACATGCTGTCTTTGATCCATACACAGGACTTCCATTTGTGCTGGTGGCTGCTCAGCCTGCGGAGGGAATACTGTACATGACTTAATTTGTATGTTGTGGGAAGTACATTTTCCTAGCATGTGGTCTAGCTTACTTGAAGAATCTGAAATGCGTTATAAATGTAAATGCTGTGTTTAAGTAAAACTTCATTATGTTTTGGTGGTTTCCAAAAATGCACAGGATTTGACCTTAAAGTGTTATTTCAAGGTGTTATGATGTATGAGCTAGACTTTGTAGTCTTCTAAATTAAATCTTTGAACATGTTATTATTGTATTTTGGCATCGGCAAGATGTAGTTCTCAGCTATTTTCTCTCACAGCCTTCATTTTTCTAACAAGAGTAAAGAGACAGGGCCAGATTCTTCTGTAAGAGGCGTGTGCAGGATGGGGATTACCCTGTGTTCACCGTGGTGTAACCAAGGACGGGTCTGCCATTCACATGCAACTCCAAGGTCATGACAGCTCCTCATCCACGGCTGCCTTTGGGTTGGAGCCAGTGCTCCCACAGAAACATGGGCACAGCCACCACCCACTGCAGCTCCCCTTGACCATTGCAGAGCCCCACGTAGGATGTGGTGAAGAGTTTAGCATTTGGATCCAAATCTGGTTCATATATAAAAGGGGTTGTGTTTCTGTTTGGAAAATATGAGCCCTTTTTTTACGTAGCCCAGGTGTGGATTAGCACTCTCAACCATTTGCCCATTCCTGTGTTTGTGGGAGACTGTTTTCAATTCTTACAAAGGAGCCGTACAAGTCAAGCCATAGAAACAGCAGAAGCAATCCAAAAATGGATTAAAAAAAAAAACTAAAAAAAATTAACAAAGTGTTTGTGATCTCAGGCTGGTAGTCTGGATGTAGGAGCAGACATAACCGCTATATGTATGCTTATTTCCAAAGAAAATAACTGCAAAACATTTCCACCTATGCCATGAGTGCTCAGGGCTTGTATTTCTCCTTCTCTGTAACAGCCATCTGTTCATGTTACTGCAGGGCCATGGGGCACCATCCCCGCCATGGCATGCGTCCCTTCGGGCAGTGCCCAGGCACAGAGAGGGTGCCAGCCAGCCAGACACAGGGAGAGCCAGGGTTTGGGCTGGGGTATGTTGTTGCAGAAAAGTGGATTAAGAAGAAGAGCTCTGAGTCAGCTCCTGGGGCTGTGGCAGTCAGTCGATGAAGTGCCAGAGAGACCTTCTTTGTAGTGTTGGTTTTGGTACCGGTTTCACGCTGCGAGCTCGTGGTATGAATCATGATGGTTACAAAGGTAATTTTCCCTCAAGAAAACAATCCCTCCCCCAAACAATCGTGGAGCCACCCTTTTGGTCACTTTGCATGGATGTCTTTCTGTCTGTCCATCCTGAGGTGGTCTTCCACCACAGGCTTGGGGTGGGAATGGAGAGTGGTACTCAGCCAACGCACATTAGAGGCTTGTCCTCCGTCTGTGCCCAGGAGTTCCCCATTTTCCTCCTTCATGTAGGAGGCTGACTCCTGGATGGGGGAGGCCTGAAAAACTGGTGCAAATCTTCAGCATTAAAGACACATGGGATACCCCGCTTCCCCTCTGTCATTCCTTCCCTGCATCCCAAATAGGGTAATGCTTAGAAATGCATCCAACCTCGAGTTCAAAACTGATGGTTTACCCGTGTTTCTTGAACAGCTAATTTTGCTGGCACGTTATTATTCACCCTCTGCTATTTTCACACTGTGACACAGAACTAGAGAGAAGAAGAGATTGAAATTTTGACCAGTACGTTATCCTGATACCTGAGATGCCGTGTTGATATGAGAGTATCTTTACCACAAGGACTTTCTTGGTGGTTTTAGAGATCCCGGTGTGAATAAATAGAAAAAAGCAGAACTAATAGCTCAAGAAGCAAAAATATTTTTTTCTTAAAGAAATTGATTAACATGCAAATATGTACTGTATGCATATTAAATATCATTTCAGAATGTGATGGGCAGGAAGCATAAGTGATGCCATTTGGTTTTGTGGCATCAGTGTGGGTTGATTAAGGGGGTGGGGATAAATTTTGGGGATTATTGATATAGCATGAGTAGAGCCAGATGGTTGTATTACACATCTTTTGTGTTCTTGTTTGCTTCTTAAAGCAGTTGCAGAATTTTGCCCTGGGCAAAATTTACTCTTTGCTTGTATGTTCCCCTGTGAATTTACTTTTGACAAAGTAGTTCACAAAGAGGGGAAGCACTGTGGCCGCAAGCTCATCTCTTCCCCTCGCATTTGTGAAACCAAGGGCCCCCTACTTAAGAAATATTTTGTAACTTGTGAAATAAATTAACAATAGGTGCAAGTTCAGTGTGTGTGTGTATCACCACCCCTCGGTGTGCAGTACTGATTTACAGAGTGTGCTGTTTTTTAGATTTTCCTTGCCGTGTTTTGGAGAAGAAACTGTGGAAATGGCGACCATTTCAGTTTAATGCGCTACTTATGTAGTATTCTTCCATTAAATAAATGTTGTCTTAAAGATTAATGAGCTAATTTTTCCGCTACTCTTTTTTTATTTTAAGTTTTGAAATTGTGGTGTACCTGATTCATGTGATCAAAAACACATACTTTGTGGTATTCAGGTTGAGTGGGAGAAGGTTGTGCTAGGTAGGTGTTTGTGACATTTGTTGGAACTGCATATCACCGGAACCACCAAAATTTACATGTGTTTGTTATTTCCCTTTGAAAGCAATTTTTTATTTCCCATAAAAAGATGGGGTTTTGTAAAGGTTTTGTGAGAAAGAATTTGTTTTACTTGTGCGTCGCACCAGTTTTTGTGGGCGTAACTCCATTGACTCAGTTATTCCCAACTTACATTCCTGTAGGCTTCTGGAAGATGAGTTCCCTTTATATCTAGCAATTGTAGTGGAAACAGTCGTGCTTGCAGACGTGTTTTGTCCTCTGCCTGTGTCCCCATGTGTGCTTGCAGAAAGTGAGGGGCTCACCTTGCTCACAGTACTGGGGCTTTTATTGGGGCCTAATTCATGCTGTCACTGCCTCAATGGCCCCACATCAGCATCCCCTCTTCAGGCAAAGCTGAGCCCTGTGTTTTGCCCACACTGAACAGCAGGTTTGGGCCTATTTTTTAGAACCAGTACTTGATGTAAAAATGGGGATGGGCAGCTCTGACCCCACTGAAATCTCCCAGTAGTTCAGTCGCAAGTCTGAGACTGGAGCAACTTACTCCTCATAATGATGCTATTGTGCTCATCCGATCAGTTCTGGAAATGTTTTAGTAAGTCTATCTTACAACATTATAAGAAGATAATCAGCTGCCTTAGAAGGTCCCCATCTGGAGTATAGAGTTCTTTTACTGAAAGATGTTTTGCCTTTCCGAGATAGCTCTCGCATTTCATCATCTGTTGTGCAGAGATGAAGTGCATATGAAAAGTCAGTGACTCTGAATCCATCTGTTGTTATTATTTTCCACTGATAATTGGCTTGAACAATGAAATGTCTGTGTCTGTAGCCTTTGAAACTGTACACCCTGTTTATTTTCTGGAGGTCTTGCTCCACTCTCCCCCCTTCCTTTTTTTCTTTTTGTTTTGTTTTATTTTGGGGGCATTTTTTGTTTCATTTTTCTCTCAAGCTCAGAACTAGTGGAGCTTGCATGAAGATGACATCTTTGACTCTGTGCATCAGTACGTGTCACTCAGCATCTAAAGCTTGCCTGCCAATTTTTGTCAGGGTCCTGTGTCTGTGCTGTGTGAGTGTAGAGTAGGCTTACAGCAAGAAGACTGGCAGATCCAGAGTTCACAGATATCCTACCTGAAATACAGGATTTATTTCACTTTCTCTATTGAAATATTAATTTAGAGCCCAGTATCTAATACCTACGGAATTAGATACTACCTGTAATTGTGTAATATATTCAGTTGCATCCAGTTTTGCACGATGCAGGGTATTAATATTGGATTCCACTAACAGCAGTTCCATTAGCTTGCTCAACCAGTATGAGATATATATGAGCAGGGAGGCATAACTACCAGCCAGAACTGCCAAAACAGTCATTAGAAGCTCCATTGGGATGGACAAAGGCTTTTACACAGTGATATACTGATTAAATTTTGTTCTATGGTTTATTTGCATCAAGGTTAGATCACTATCGTCTATGTGAACCGTATTATCTGACACCTTATTTGGAAGGTCATTTCAATGCAAAAATGGTGAACGATACAGGGGCTCTAAAATTTCTTGCCAGATTCTTTCATGGCGGATTTTTATCCTGTTAGGCTTGAGTAGCTCACATTATCAATGTTTTTGTGCTTTAACCTGGTGAGTTTATCCAAGGAAAAGTAAAAACTCCCTCCATACTGTACGAGTGTTCAGTGGAACTGAACATGCCAGATCCCCGTTAAAACTGTGAGTTATATCCAGTGTCCTATCCTTTGAAATAATCTGTGACACTTGCTTGAGAATCCAGTAAGTGTGTGTTGCATCTTTTAAAGCCTGAATCTTCCTGTGTCAGCCTGTGTGTAAGTGCTCTTTCAGAATGAAATTTCGGGGCTGGACGCAGTCGTGTCGTCCATGTTACGCTGTAGTCTGGAGCACAAGAGAGTAAGGCAGAGGAGTATAATCTTATTTGTGTTTCAATGGCAATCATTTAATACTGCAAGTTATTAAAAAATAATTAAATTACCAAAACCAACATGTAGCTGGGACTTACAATAAAAGGTCAATGTGATTTGACTCCTTAAGTTAGGAAGGGACACTGGTGAATTCCAATTGCTTTAAAATCGTGCTGCTTCATTCTATTTCAGGACTGGAAGGATAAACGAGACTGAAAAAAATAATTTATTTCTCTAGAAGCCAGAGTAAATCACAGTATATAATTATGTATATTCGATTATAATAATAAATGCATAGATGTGCTTGGTGGTTATCACAGCCTCTAATTTAGTTGTTTTTTGAAGTAAATATAGTTTGGAGGGGTTGTTTTATGAGAGTAATATTTTGAAAATAATGTTTTTAAGGAACACTTAAAAATTTCTTCCTTTTCCCCAAATAAAATAGTAAATAGGTGTGCATTATGCAATGATTCATAACAGCTGAAATAGGTCTGTGTGTGGAATGTCTTTTATATAGTAAACAAAATAGGGACAGTAAAAGCAAATGCAGGCTTAATCTGTCAACCAAAAGTCTCTATATTAATTTTAAATCCTTGTTAAAAAATGAGCGGGTCAGGAATGCATTGGATTTCAGTAGTTAATGAAAATTAATTTTACAGGTGGTGTTTGGTTGTGTTTCTTCTGCTCTGGCGAGATGGGTGGCTGAGCCAAAGCGGGCACAGCACACAATTCAGCTCTGTGCCAGAGCAGTGCTTAGATTAGAAATGAACGTTTGGCGTGGAGTTGTTGGTGCTGTTGTTATTTACTATTAGAGGAGCAAAGCGTTTAGTGCTATGATTTGATCAGAATTTACAGCTCCTATCCCCTTAAACAAGCTGTGTAGCTTGTCAGAGATCAGGACAGGTAGAATGCACAGCAGGCGTCTGATTTGAGCCAGTTACTCATTTGCTGAGTGTTTGTGTTTATGCAAAGGGGCCTCTTCCTGCATATTTAATCTAGAGTAAGGCAGTGGCTTTTGTTGTGTTTAGACCACATACCTTCAGTCCTTCCTTACACTGCAGCCAGTGTTGAAGCACAGAAAGGCTGGATAGTCAAAAGTGCTTTAGTGTTTTCAAACTCTCAACTTTCTGCAGTTGGTTGGGAATTACTGTACAGCTCTAAGCCTTTTTTCTTCCTCATTCATGGGTAAGTTTGCACTCGGTAGAATAAGATACTTTTGTTTCTATTCCATTTTATACATGTGCAAAATGTTTGTTTGTTTGTAATTGTCCAAACCTCCTTCAGCAAACCTGGTCCGTTGAGGGAGTTTGCAGGGAATTAGATCAAGAACACAGGTGTTTCTGGAAGATACTTTTGAATCAAGTACTAAATTCCGTATTGCAATAGGCAGGTATTTGCGGGGTGGGGAGGTGGAGGGGGAATGAGTTCGGTGTTATTATTCTTTGTACTAACAAATCCTGTTTTGTAACTGTCCTGAAGATAATGCTTCCATTGTTAGCTAAAAGCTTTCAAACAGTGAGCAACGCAGAACTGCAAAAGCAGCAGCAAAAAAAAAAAAGAAAAAAAAAAGGAGGAGGGGGGGGAAGCAACCCTCTGGTCTTTATTGTTTCCTTCGCAAGGGTCCTCACTCGAATGTCTGCACTGTAATAGGGAGGTTTTTCTTATGTGGAAATTGAATCGTCTCTTCATTGATATTAATAGCACACTAGAGATGTTAGCCATGATGCAGAGTACCAGAGCTGTGGAGTAGGAAACCTGATATTGCAGGGGGAAAAAATGACAGTCCTATTGCTCCTCAGTGTGGGAGACATCCCTCCCCGAGAGCGGAGTTTGCATAATGGCATCCTGCCTCAACTATTTACTTATAGGTATTTTAATCTCGGGGTCTTTCTTTTAGTACAGGCGTAATTACTGTCGCTCGCTCCTGCACTTATTAACTGCGCAGCTCGGTTACTGATTCCGTCTGGACAAATTAGTTTTAAAAATGACTTTGAAGAGAATCCGTGCGGTTTGCCTGAACAATGTATATAGTGTATACGTAATGTGTGCTGGGTTAGGAGAGCGTCAGGGTCTGACGAGAGGGAATCGGCATCAAAAATTAAAGAAAAGACGACAAAGGGCATGTCTTGGAGGCTGAGGGTTGTAGCACAGACAGCGCTTGGAGAAATATGGAAAATGTGCGGTGAGGCCAGAAGTAGTAGTTTTGGTTCCCAATTAACTATTTCCTTCGTTTGAGTAACTCCTCTCAAACAGAAGAGTGTGCTGTTCCACCACATGTTGGAAAGTGTGAGAATCTGAATAAAATTTCATCAACCTTATTAAAATATGTAGGGACTTTGGTCTTCTTGGGTACGAATCAGCCTACAGACTCGGAGGCATTTATTAACAATAAGACTGCTGAGGTTTTTTAATAACAAAATTACAAATACCGTGCCTAATTGTGAGTGTATTACTTTTATGCACCAGTTGAAAAAAAAAAAAAACTTTTTATGAGGAAAAGTACCTCAGTCAAAGCACCTCGTGTGATTAGTGCTATTGTATTCTTAAATTTTGATTGATAGAGATAATAGTTTTCACTTAAAAATACAGACAGGTACTTTAACTTTCCATGACAATAGCTATTTGCATTTCTTTTATCTTTTTGTTTAACATTTGTGGGGGTTGGGACGGATTTGATTATTAACTCTTATTGCACACCGAGGTAAATGCTAAAACAAAGCTTTTGTTAAAGCTTCAAAAGGTAAAACAGCAAATATTGTTTTTAGGCTTCAATATTTAAAGGCTGTTAAAGGATACCTCGAAAATATTTTCACATGACCGCGACCAGGAGTGTCACTCGCCTGCCAGGTAAGGGACGGGCCTGGGGGCGGAGGGGGGGCTGTGTTGGGGAAGAGCCCCTGACCAGCGCCGGGGTCACGGCAGAGGGAGGAAAATTGTGTCTCTGTGTGTCTGTGTGTGTGGAAAGTGGTGTTGGAGGGTTATGGAGAACCGCCAGCCTTCCCCGAGGACCCGGTCGTGGGTCCCACCCGGGCAGCGGCGGGGCCGGGGCTGGTGGGTGGCAGCGGTGCCCGGAGCCAGCCCGGGAGCCCCTCTCGCCGCCGCGCTCGGGAATGGGAATTCCTCTCGCTACTTCCATCAGGAGAGGTCAAGTTTCAGGAGGAGAGTTGTAACACCGGCATAAAATGGTTAAGGCTGGCACTGAGACACGGGGAGTTATTTTAAGAAGCGGGGAAGATCTGGCGACACAAGCCAGGCGGCAGCGTTTGATGGCTGGCTCTGGCTGAGGGAGATGGTGGCCCCTGGCTCAGGGAGGTGGGATCTGGCTCAGGGACATGTGGCCCCTGGCTCAGGGAGACGGGATCTGGCTCAGGGACGGCCTCTCCTCACCTGACAGCCCGGGTGCTTCCTGGGAGTGTGTTACCTTCGTCTGGGATGGATTCAATGAGGGCCAGCTCTGTTACACAGAGTAATTCGTGCGAGGCAAACGACCAGCCCATCATTAAAAGATGCAAGACTTAGCGATCACGGTTCAAATTCCGTGTTGGAAGCGAGCTGTTCGTAACTTGTCTGCGAACTGCACCCGTATTCCTTCTAAGAGCTGTTAAAAAGCGGGGGAGGAAAGGATCGTGATTAGTTTCGTAGCATTGGCTTACACCGAGTTATTCTTTTCCAAGGTTATGGTGGACTTGAAAGGTAATATTATTTTGAAAGAGCGAATGTGCTGTGTATAGCTTTGTCCTCGTGCTGTTATTTATTTTTATTTTATTTTATTTCTGTTTAGAATAAATAATAAGCACCAGCCAGAGATTCTGAACAGCCTTCTAATGACTGAAAATGAAAATACAGTATGATTTGCTCCCTCTTTCCACCGAGAAGCAGCAAGGTAGCAAGCATTGATAACCCTGTGTTTTGGCCTGTACCAAATCCATTTCTCTCGTGTCAAAGTGAGGTGGAAGAAGTGCACTTAGGCTCTCACAGTTTTACTGTTCACCTGCATTTCACTTTCTGAGGAGGTGATAATGACTCCTGGTGTAGAAAATGTCCTGTACCATGCCTCCTGAGATTTAACATATCTTGTGTGATAAGTGGCCACCTTGACAGTGGTCTGAAAAAAATACTTCTCCCTCAGATTACTTAAAATATTTAATTTCCTATATTTTCTTAGGTTGTCGGAGACCTCTTTAAAAATAAAATAGGTACAACAAAACTGAAGAGACAACTACTGACCACCCTCAAAGCAATACTAAACAATTTGTGTATATGTTAGTGCACGTAACCCAACCAAGTGCACTGGGTGAGAAAAGTAATGGTGCAGGATTGGGCCACAAGCCTGCCTGGTACCAGATGTTGCTCTTCACGATCAGTGTACAATCCTGTATTTTCAGAATTAGCAAAATGCCAAATGAAAAACATCTATTTTTTTCTCGTACAAACGTACAGTTGACAAAATCACAGACTGCATCTTTTTCTACACTGGACAAGAAAATAATGATTATGAGAATAGTAGGACATATTTCATATTTCAGCCTGTGTGCAGCTGAATGTGACTCAGGGAGTTTTGAAAGGAAGAAACAGCTGTATTAGGTGGTTACGGTTCACTTTATTTAGAAGCAATTACTGCACAGAAGTTCTTATTTTGATGATCAGGTTTTGGTATTTTAAATCTTCCAGGAAGCTTTTTAGTAAATATTTTAATCAGACGCATAACTATATTTCAGCTGGCCTTATATAAGAAAAATGAATCAAAATCTAATTTCAAAAACAATTTTTTCTTGTGCTATCAGGTGTGTATGGTTTTTATTTTATTTTATTTATTTATCTATTTAATAAAAGTGTGCTTTCTGGGAAGGGAAAAGGGGATAGCTTTGATACTTTAGTTTTCCTGTAGTGAATTGTAGACTTCTCAGGGCTGGGATACTGACAAAAAAAATGTACATGCGTAATTCTGACCAAGGGAGCAGACTAACTGGTGTTCTACTTTCCTGTGTAAAATTACTCAGAGTCAGTTTGTGTGGGATCAAGGTCCTTGTTAATCTATTTCTGGCTATACCCAAGGCTCTTCTCGTTTAGATATTAGTAAAAATGTTACTGTTTTAAGTAGGCTTTCATTCTGCAGTGCTCTCTATTTCTGTGTATTCTCTATATTATTAGTTAAATTTGTCTTTGCAGTGATCACTTTGAGTTAGGGCTCTATCCTGCAGCCTCCCTGAAATAACCTCCCTGCCCTGAAGGAGGAGATCACTAAATGGAATAAGTGTTGTGGGATCAGAAGAGTTACAAGGTTCAACTTGACAGCAGGTGTAATGGAAAAGCCTCTGATCTTTGGCTGGTCCCTTGGTGCCAGGTAAATAGGTGGGACCCGATCCAGAGCAGTAGCAGGGCTTTCTGTTCAAGAGTTTATGGCACTCATCTTTTTAAGGTTATTTTTGTCATCTCAAAATCCTGCCAAAGCCACTGCTTTAAAAAGTAGCTTCATATCCACGGATTTCAAAATACGTTAGAAAAGCATTTACCCATCTCTCTGGTGGGTAAACTGAGGCACTTGGTGAACAAACCTCATGTTTTCAGGAATATTTGGTAAAATCTGTGCAGGGCATGTAGTTTTGCATGGACTGTTCCCTGTGTGGGATATCAGTTGAGCCTTGAGGGATGGCATGATGCTTGGAGACCTTCCCTCTGTTCCTGAGACAGCAGGACCACTGTGACTCGCTTGCAAAGTGGATTTTTGTTTGTGGCTTGGCTTTCTATTTTAATCATCTCCTTGGGAGGAAAATATGAGTGTAGCAAAGTGTCTTGCTTTGGTAGGATGGGATTTTTTCTTTGTTTGCTCCACACACACACTTACAGTGTTGATGGTACTTTGTGTTTATCTTAAAGACAGCATGATGGAAGGAATGTGTGTTGCCTACATCAATTCGCTCACCCGTATAAACATTTTCAGAAGGAAAGTCTGTATTTGTGTTTCTGCGTTTTGAGATACTCAACTTTTAGACTATTAATGAGAAATTTTCGCAGGTGGGAACAGCTGTCTCTGCTGCTCATTTTAGTTTCAGTGGTACATTATCCAAATTTTTGAAAGCAGGTAGCATGTAGTCAGAGTTAGATAACCAGAAATGAAAGCAGTCTGGATTTTATTCAGGGTGTTACTTGTGAGGAGAACTGAGTCCTTCTCAGCCCTCTGTGTGTTGCCCTCAGTGGACCCTGTTGGTCTCCCACCAGCTGACAGCTGGGCTGGTGTTTCTGGATTTCCTTGGAGTGTGTTTGGTTCATACATGACAAATGTGTTTAGAAAACGTTTACCTGCCTTTTTCAGCATTGCCCAAAGAGATACTGAAAGCACATTTTATGCAAACATGTAATTTTCAAGCAGTTTCCTGAAAAAGTACATTTTAAGATGGTTCATTTGCTATCATGAAGACTAAGGGTAGAAATAGGTCTGCTTGCCAAAATACTGCCAAAATAAAGATCTGACTGCCAAATACCCAGAAAATTTATAAAACAGATAAATATGAAAAGAGGTTTAAAGTGTCAAACCCACGATAACCCCTGCAGCAAAGCAGGATAAAAGCCTTTATTGTTGCTAATCTAAGAGCACATCACATGTCAAAGGTCATGTATTTTACATAAAAGATGTATTGTTTTACATATTCTCAGGAAGGTGAGCCCTGATCTATTATGATGGAGTAGTGTTATGTCCTTTACAGTGCAGAATCAGGAATGTCTTATATGTCTACCTCAGCAAAGCATGTAGGGCTTCCTGTACAGCAAACATGTATAAATTTTGGCCCCTGATGTTCTGATGCTGCATTACAAGACCTGTGAAAAGCTTCTCAATCAAGGCATAAAAAATAAAAATAAAGTGCCACTGAGCAAGAGATAAAACTAATATTCATTTCATCTCAAGGTAACCTTTTTTCTTCTGGCTAAAAATAATCAGGTTTCAATGGTAAAGAAGGAATGCCTCATTCTCATTGTGAAAACATTTTTCCTTCCAAAATAAATGGTGAATGAGTTCATATTCTCTTGAAAGGACTTAGTGAAGATTCTGATTTTTTCCCAGAGGTTGGTATTTTACTGCTTCAGTAAAAAGCTTCACCTAGTGATGTAAATAGCACAACTTACCATTTGGTGAGTTTCACAAACACCCCCAAAACTCCACATCACTGTGTGAATTTTGTGAAATGGAGTTTCACGTAGCTCTGTCTTACACATCCACATGTCACCGACTTTCCGTTTCGTATGATGTCATCTGTGTCACCAAATTATCGCGTATTTCTTTCTGTCTGTATTACATACTACTCTGCAAGCCTGCAGCAGAAGATCAGCATTTCAGTGAAATTATGTTACAATTTTACTCTGTTAAAGTATTTGGTCAATTGATGTGGAATTAATTCTGAGTGCTGTTAGTGGTTTGAGTTAGTAACTTGATCTAAATTAATAAACAAATGTTTTTCTTTTCTCTTGTACCATATGTTGATCCCAATTACATGAACAGAAAGTGGCAGATTGTCATGTTTCTTAAAAGATTACATACTCTTTTGCATAAGAGAGAGTACACAAGATGCAGTAATATACAGGGTAAAAAAACCCACACGTGCTGTTTTCTCCCTCCTACTTTTTATAAAGATACACTTTAATTATTTTTCTTTTTAATACCCACTGCTCTCACCACCTTGGCATGCTTGGTGTGCTCTTGGTAATGCTTAATGAGAAAATATCCCAAGACAGTAAACAACTTTTTGAATTGGGAGATGCAGCTAGTTTTAAAATCTCAGCTAGGACTGTGTCTCTATGGAAAAGCATGAGGAAAAAAAGAAAGAATCCAGAAGCTAAAATAGCAGCGGTTACAAATGGTCTTAAAATGCCTTAAGTAAGGAGAACCCGTTCAGACAATAGTCAGATTTCTGAAACAAAGAACTGAACTAATCTATTATTCAAACTGAAAATAGATTGATAGACATCAAGATTAAGAAAGTTTATGCTAGAGAACAAAGATGTCTCATCTCTGTGGGGTTTTTTTTTCCTGCCTTTTTTTTCTTCCCAAAGACCAAGTTGTTCGTGCTCAACTGAAGAGCCTCACACTAGCTGGTACTGATAAGCACCAGTCCTGTGACTTGATTGTTTTTATTAACTCTCTCTGAAAGTCATTCACCATTAAACACGATTAGATTCATTTGTTGCTTTATTTATGTTTGTACTTGCAAATGCGGTGCCAACGAAAATGCTTTGGGTGTTGTTGCTGACACTGACCCAGAGTCACATGTGTTACCTTCTTTCTCTGCAGGGTAAGAAGAGTGACCTTTTTGGGTGGCTGTAACTGAAGATTGCTTTACAGGAGCAACTGAAGAAGGTAAACACAAATACTGTTTCACACAACGTTTCTGAAATATTTCTGAAGGAAGGATGTGATCCTAAAAACACCAGGACTGTGCCTTAGTTGCACAACTAAAAGCTTTTCTGGCAACATGGATAAAGTTTGCAGCATTCGACTTGGAGCTTTTGGAGCCACTGTTGTGCCTTAAACCTGTGTTTTGGAAGGCAGTGGTTTAGGTGTCCAGTTATATTTTAGGAGCAAGGCCACAAAGGTGCACATTTTGGCTTTGAGTTGTGTTCCAAGAGGGCTTTTGGTAACTGGGTAATAGGAACTGTGTGGTAATAGGAAGACCTTGTTCTGGCTGGTTGTAGTGGCCACATGGCTGCTGGGCTGGGAACGGCCCTGCAGCAAGGTCCCCTTACTGGGGCAAATCCTCAGAGAATGGTCAGATCAGCTTCACTGCTACTTTGTCCCAGTCTGAGACACTCCTGGATTTACAGCAGCGCATCGAGCAGAATTTAGCTGTTAATTTGATTGCTTATTATCACTGCAAAAATTAAAGCACATGCTTTTTAGTCTTTTGGAGCACAGCAGAAAGGAAAGAAATATCACTCTCTGCAAAATGATTTTTATTTAAAGCAACACGAAAGTCCCTTGCTCTCAAATTAACTCCTTGCTTCTCTTCTGGGCCAAAGTTTCAAGTTGGGAAGGAATATTAACATCACAAAAGTGGTGATTCACAAAATTAACTTGCAGAAGAGAAGAGTAACGCAGATCAGCGTTCTGTACTGAAGGGTGTCATCTGACTGAGGTTCATATGGCTGCTTTATAATCACCTTCTTTCAGAAATTAATAGTCGGTTAAGCACCATAGCAACAAGCAACACTGATGTAAGCGTTGAGCAGTGGCTGCTGTTCGCTGTGATGTCAGTGCTCGTTAGTGCTGTTCTCTTGACCTTGTTTGAATATAAAATGGTGATTTCATTTTAAACTTAGAATTTTACGGAATGACTAAATGCATCGGAGTGAATTAGAGCTATTTTTATTTTTAATTTTATTAAAATGTACTTGAAGGGGGAAAAAATGTCCCTGTTCTCTTCTGGTTTAAATTAAAACAGATCTGAGGACGATGGTTTGTTTTTTTTTTTCAGTTCTTTGTTGCCAAAAATATCTATTTAGTTAGGATGAAATTCATGAAGTTCAAGTGAACATTGCAATCTTTGGCCCTGCCAATGGTGTATGTCAGGTATATGATATATGCCCCTCTTCAAGATCTGAATATTATTGGGGGTTTTTTATGGTGGAGCCCATGACTTACTAGATGCATTTCAGCTTTTGAAGAAGAAGCAGGTCCTGCAGTTTAAGAATATAGTGCTTCCTTGCCCTGCAGTGCTGTTTCCCCTTTGAAATTTTGTGAAGAAGAGAAAAATCTGAAGTAGTAGGTGCATTAGGGCCTCAGAATTAATGGGATTCTTGATCTTAGTTCATGTGTGGCTGTGATGCTATGTGACCCGGAAAAATTAGGAATTTTGCTGGTGATGAATGCAGGGCACTACCTTTACACTCACCTGAAGTTTGTAGGCCACATCTCTAAAAGCAGATATATTTTGTATTCCTGCCATCAGTACACCACTCATGCCAGGCACATTCTGTGTCACGCATCCTTCAGCAGTGAGCAGTTTGGGTGATTCACAGAATATTTCACTGGAAAAGACCATTAGATATTTCAGTCTGACCTCCTGCATATCGTAGGTTATTGATCCTCGCCTCTGAGCAGAACATAAGTAGAGTTCAGCCAAATTCTGTTTCCTAGGAGCTAATCCAGGCTCCTGGATCCTCAGGAATACACTGAGGACTGGGGAACCATGGGTCACCTGTGGTGTGTGCAAGTGGATGAGTGTTCAAGGATATGTCTTCAAATGACACAACAAAATTCAAAACTTGATGGAGTCAAGTTGTTCAGTGTATCCTTTAATGTCAGGACTTGTTCCTCAGAGAAGGTTTGGTTCTGTCCCACTTCCACTGCATTGAGGGTTGCAGTTTTCAAGGAAAACCTGCTTGCTGCAGTAATCTTGCAATGTATTTCATAAAATAAAACCATAATGAATGATATGTGGTCCAAGAAACTGGATGTCAAATTTAAACTGGGTGAGAATTGAAACTACTGAGATAATAAACCATGAGAATAGGAGATAGTAATGGAAATAGTGATAGAGTCCTAATTAGAGCAGTGCCACTGAAACAGGGAAGGTTAAGGGTTTGGTTGATTGAGTTTGAGCTCAATTGCTTGATAGCTTAATTTCAGGTGAAATCCCATCTTCTGAGTTAGTGGTTAAGCTGCTCAGTGCAGTTTCAGAGCAGGACTCGACTCCTTGAGGAGCAGCCGTGTGGCCCCGGGTGTCCCAGCACTGTGTGTGAGCCTGGCCTCGGGCATGTGGAGTGGGATACAGCACAGAGCCGGTAAAATAGATTTTTATTCTGCGTGTTTTGTTTGCTTGCTTTTTTTCTGTGAGCTCCAAGGAGCTCTGAAACACAGGCTCAAATAACAGAACAGATCCAGCAAGGGACCTGGATGGTTAAACCTTCAGAATTAAGATGTTTACATTCTCTTTTATTTAGCACTATTAGGCATAATGCTTAATTATATGCCAGTTTTTCCTCAAAGTAAAAATTTGAAATGTTTGATTGGGGGAGAAGGGAGGGGAAATGTGTTTTTATGGAATTATGGACAATAGTGTTAGTTTTCCAGGAGCAATCATTTGTTTAAATGTATGTAAAAGCATTTTCAATAATCCAACAGCATTCAGTGAGCATTGTAAATTAGGGATAGCTTGCATGCTGAAAAATTGAAAAGTACAAAACATGCTACTAAACTTGTACATTATTGATAACAAAAGGCACATGTTTTTTAAGATAGCAAAGATAGAATCCTTTAGAAAAACCTTTAATGGCAAAAAAATCAACACAAAGGATTTAGCAAACTTGTGCTTAGTTTAAAATTTCAAATCTTAATGCGTGTCAGAGTTAAATGCTGATTAAATATTGATAATAAAGCAGAAGCTGCCTGCTGTAACTCAGAAGTGAATGAGATGATCAACAGATAAATTTATGGGTTTGAGCTTTAACTTTCTTATATTAACTTTCTTTATTTTCTCCTCCCTTCCCTTCAAGCCAGGAGAAAGGTCAGAAGGACTTTTTTTTCCTAAGCTCAATACAAAAAATGGATTGTGTAGTTGTTCTATGTGAAAAATAAAGTGGACAAAAAAGAATTACTTTTTCCCAGGTTTGTTTCATCAGGAAGAGAAATGGCTCTCAAACAAGGTTGTCATGTTGCTGTGCAATGCCTTTGCTGGCCATTGCAGGCAAAAGTCAAAGCCTGAAACAAACTCTTTCAGGCTTTTCTGTTTATGAGGGGCTCACAGCATGTGCAGTTTCTCCCCAGCACTTTTTTTTGCTGGTGACTTCCAGATGTGCTGGTGACATTCTTACTCCTGTTTACCATTCCTGTTGATGCTTGCTGCTCACTCTCTGGTGGGGCAGTAGTCTTGTAGCTGGAATGATCAGTGTCAGTCAGGACACATCTAAAACTGAATTTATTTACTTTTGGACTGTTGAAAGAGGTTCTAATATTCTACTTGTTAAGACCCTGAGTTACTCAAAGTTACTCTTCTTAAGGCTGAAAGGTAAAGTGTGGTGCAAAGTGTTTCTGTAATCTCTTGTAACAGACATTAGAGTATTACCTGCATGTTTTTCAAACCCTAAAAAGGTTGTGTGCAGGTCTTTGGAAACTCAAAGTGCTTGAAGTCCTTACCTCTTTGAATGGAAAGTTCAGTCCAGAGATGGGTGAAGCTGCGACTTTTCCGAAGAAATCGGGTCAAGAAGATGTAGAAAATAGATTAAGACATTTTGGAATAATTTAAGAAGTATCTGAGCACATCTCATTAACATGGCCCACTAGCTTGCTGTATTGAAGACTTCAAAGATCTGTCAGAGGAGTTTTTTCTGTGCTATTGTCTGCCAGCATTAGCAATCTTGAGAGAACATGTTTCTTTTGTTTGCTTTTGGCCCATTTAGCTTTTCTTCTTTCTCTTCTTCTTCTTCTTATTCCTTAATACCTTATAAATCTTCAAGTGGCTTGGTAGAAAAATATGCTTCTCCTCTTTAAGATAGTCAGTAGCAGGTTTTGATCTTCTTATCTGATGCTTTTGGACCAAATCCTTCTGGTCTTCATGAAGACTGCTAAAGAGAGAAAGATTTGGCCAGTATTCTGCATAATCCTTCAGTGTTTCTCACATTACCTTCCGTAGGTGCTTGATATGATCTTCAGTGAAATGCAGGTGCTCGTTTGTATTACTTGTATTCAAAGTATGGAATCTGTGAAGAACATGCAGCATGAGGCTGAGAGGTTCGTGCCCCTCTGGATTAGCCTAATTACACCCACAGATCAAACACAGGTGAATATATTGAAAATGGCCCAACATGTAAAGGTTGTGACTGCAGATTAAGCAGCCAAAAAGGATGCATTGATGTTTGCCAGTTGTTAGAATGTGCTGTGAGGTCCATTAAGCTAAGCTGCCACAGAGGAGGCCCAGCCTCCCTCATCTAGTGAGTTTCTTGCTAAAATGGCCATATTGGCAAGTGCCATCGTGAAGCTCAGGGCTGCAGCATTCCTGCCACAAGCAGGTGTTTCAATTGCTCCCACCACCCTTCTGTGTATGAGGAAACTTAAGCTGTGTGCATCCCAAGAGGGAGAAACAACATCCCATGCGAGGCACTGATGTGTCTACGAGGGATTTCATTGTTGTTGCAGTGATGGGTAGTACTGTTGAAGCTTGGTGGACTTGTCATCCTGAGCCTTCTGGGAAAGGGTGTTGTAAAAGCTGTGTTCAGGAAGTTGGAGCCTGTTCTTGTGCCACCAGTGATCCATGAACAGCCTCTGCTCTCATACAGATTGTAGCTTTGCTATGGACTCTGTTCAACAGGTACATCACTGTGTTCATCTTTTAACCTGACCTAATTACAGATATACACCAAGGAAACGGCTCACAACACACCATGTGATACAGACTGTGTAATTTCTAGTCTGGTTTTTCAAAAACAAGCTGGATAATATGTCAAGACATGCTGCATTTTATCATAGCTTGGCTGAGGAGAGAACTGGGAATGGCATAGGCAGGAGCAGCATCAGTCCTCAGTACTCCAGAGCCTAGGCATGGCTACCCATTAGACAACCTGAACTCAGGCTCAGTCTCAAACACAAAAGCAGATGTGATGGAAATATCCAGTTTCAATGTTTCCTTCTGGAGCAGGCAGTGAACTCTTAATTCAGATCTATGCTGACACTTGACCTTGTGCAAGTTACGCTGCTGGGCCAGTGGATGCAGTGGTGGTTTCCACGTGCTGGTAATGGACTGGTGGGTTCCCATACACATCAGTGCTCTCTGTCGGGGTCTCAGGGCTGTGCCTGTTTCTCAGCACAAGGGTAAGAACAACTTGTAGAGTCACAGGCTTGAAACCTGCCTTTAGAAAACTCACGTAGCAAAGACAGTGCATGTTCCTGTGTTACAAAATTTAGAGGTATGAGAAAGTGACAGCAGAAATAGATTCTTATTGCATATTCTGTATTTTATTTGTCCTCTCCAAAATCATTGCCTCTTGCCTTCTACCACACCAGAAGTATATCTTCCATGAGCTTAAGTTATTGTCTTACACAATAGCAGTTATGTTTTACAGTGGCAGTGTTGTCAGTGGGCAGTACACAAGGACACTCTCTTTATTTGGTACCTTGGGCTAAAGCCAGGCCATTTAAAAAAAAAAAGAAGTGAGTTTTTTGGTCCTGATTGCCTGCCCATATTTCTCAATGCAACATATGAAAGCATATTTCTCTGCAGCTAATGGGAGGAACTTCAGACACCACCTCCAAGATGTTTAATTGCTCAATGTTTCTCCCAGTGCAACCTGTGAATTTTAATTTGTGGCTCTCCCACCTCTGTTGGCCTTGCATAATACTGCTTAATTGCTCAAAAGGGTAATTTCTGCCTCTGAGCTCACTGTTTATTTTTTTAGTAGGGTAGCACAAACATTTGGACGTTTGTAACTAAGACTCTGACGTCATTTCCATTGCAAACCATTAATATCCATAGTTTATAATACAGCTTTTCAAAATAGATTTTTGTTGTAATATGGTGATCTCTATTTTTTCTAAAGCGTAGAATTGTTATCCCCCTAAAAAAAAAAAAATAAAAAACCAGCATCTTTTGTGTAATAGGTCTTTCTTCTCCTGTCATACCCTTTTTGTTAGTTTTCATAGTGCCTGTGTTTATCTATATTAGTTGTAATACAAGTGTTTAATTTAATCCTCTGACTTACTAAGGGTTAGTGGATCCCAGTGCTGGAAGGAAATGTCTGTGGAAGGGCACAGCATTTCCTGCTCCCGGGGCACTTCCACCAATGGAACAGGAGTTCCATGCAGTTGTGACATTAGTAATTGTCTGTAAAGATCTTAGAAATAGAAAGTGCTACATTTAAAAGCGAACAACAACATAAATCAATAATATGGGCAATGACACCATTTCCTTTTTTGGCGGGAGGGGGATTTTTTAACTCTCTTTTAATTGGAAAAATGTCATGCAGTTATTCTTACAGTTTGTGTTTGCTTTATTGCTGTCATTCTTCTCCATTTAAATTTTATTCTCATAATTGGGAAAGATAATTTTATTGGGAAAATTTTTCTTCTAAAGCTTTATCGAATGCAAATTGAACATTGTTAAAAATGTTATTATTGGAAAAGAACAGGAGAATTATCTCTGAAAAAGTGCAAATTCATTTGCGTCTTTATTCCTCTTCAAGATCCAGCATTCAGCAAGAAAAATGTGCTTTTATTGTTTATTTCCTTTTGTTTTAAGGAGGGAAACATAATTGCTTTTGGTGCTACTTACTTAGAGAGTCCAAAGCTTTGAGCTCAGTTTTGGAGAACGTTAAAATAAGGCCACGGGAGGTCTTGTAAAAGTTGTAAGAAATTGTAAGCATGTCTGCTGAGTCAATTATACAAGACAAATTGCCAGGGTAAGGCTGCAAGGCTCCAAATCTGTTATTTACTCTCTGCTATCTTTAAAACAATTCTTTTCTGCTTTTGATTTCACAGCAGAAAAATACATGTTTGGGCAGAAAAAAAGATATTAATTAGACAAAACATTAGTTAAAATTGAATTATCTGGAATTTTATTCATGTAGTTAAATGGAGAGTCTGGCCTGTCCTTCTTTGGCAAGTTGAATCTGAGACAATATAGATTTAAAATACAGACTTTGACTTTTTAAATTTCTCCTCAATGAGACTCAAGTGCACATGGCAATTTTTTTTTAAGATAATTTGAATTTAATATTAAAGTTATTCTTTTAAAGGTATTACACATCTTGAACCTTTGAGAACATTCCACAATTTTTTTTCAGTTTCTTAACCCCGTAATAAATTTCAGAAAATTGTGTGAATAGTGCAAATCCAACATGTGCATAGTGTAAATCCTACATGTATAGTGTGTGCTTTCTAAATCTCCCAAAGTTTGTGTAGTCAGTGTGTCCTGTGTTCATGATCTGCAGGCCAGCTGGAGCATTACTGCTCAGTAAGCTGCCATGGTTAACTCGGCTTGAAATGCATCCAGATCAGCCACTGGATTTTCTGGATACTTGATAAGGTGAAAAAGTCCACCAAAGTCCTTTTCCTCCTTCCCCAGCACAGTTTGGATGGAAATCTTGGAGAGGAGCTGGGTAAACAGTTGGGTTTTACTAGACCTGGCAGTGTCTGAAGCTGATGCTGAGGTCCTGCAGTGATTCCCAGTTGTGCTGTGGTGCTGTGCTACATCACCTGCAGCCCAGTGTCACTTGTACTCCACTTCCAGCCCTTTGAAGCTACTGGGAGAGAGACTTTTAGCTACAAGGGGTCTGAGCACCCTCAGCGAATCCAAGACCACTGGTCAGAGAAAATACCCATTTTTGCTCTCTAGAGCTCAGGTGGTGTTGGATTAGCACCAGGCACTTCAGGATCCTGGGCCATTGCTGGTGTGGAATGAAAAGTTCCTGTGCTGCACAGTTTGTTGTGCACAGCAATCAGCAAACGTGATGGGGACTATCTGTGATGTCTCGTGCATCACTGTGTCAGCACATCTCATTTCTGCCTTGTAGGTTGGGGTTGTCTCCAGTCCCACAGGTGTTTAGGGTGGGCCATGAGATCTCCTCTGTCCCAGCCCACCTAATCTTACCTGCTCCTTACATCAGATGGGTAGATCTATGTGCATAGATCTGTCCAACCTGGACTTCTGATGGAGTGTTGTAGGGGGTCAGACTTTCTGGTCAGTGTGTTGCTTGGGAATATTGACAATGAGTTGTTTTTTGTTGAAATGTTGGGATTTTACAGAACATTAGGAAAAGTTGCTTGTCCCTTAGGGTAAATTTGTGCTTTCCTAGCTCCTTTCCTGTTTCCTGCTGTCTTTTCTCAGATAGTGGTGAGAATACCTCTTTATGGTGTTCCAGATGTTTACATGCAGGGAGGGGAAGCTCTGAGCACTCCCTGGGCACTCTGCAATCATAAGGCCATGTACCCTCAGTTCCTCGTCTCCTTTCCTGTGTCTGTCTTTCCTCTTAGCAAGAGTAGGGCTATATCAGCTCTACTATGACATACTATGACATACATGCAGAGGGCAGACCCTAGAGTACCTCCATGAGTGGCCAGGGCTGACCTGTCCCAAGTTTTCTCCTTCCCTGCTGTTGTCATTCCTGGGCCAACATGTAGTCGGCCAGGCCTGAGGTCCCCCAGGAAAAAGTGGGACTGTGCCCATCAGCAGATAGGATCTGACCCCAAAAAGAGAAGGAGAATGGAGTTAGGGATGTTCATCACGCTCAGCCCCAGTGCCTTCACAAAGCACTTTGAAGGGTGGGCTGATGTTGTGTGGGAGGAGGTTGTGTGGGAACTTGTGATGTGGAGGAGACAGTGTGAGTGGGACAAGCTCTTCCCCCAGGAGGAGAGAGAGAAAAAGGTCCCAGCAAGCTTTGAGGACACTTGATGAGATCTTCTCATTAAAAACAACCGTAAAGAGACTTGTCCTCTGACACTGACATCTTGTCTGATCACTCCCCAAAAAGAGTGATCTGTGGCATCATCTGGGTAAGACCTTAGAATATCTCTATGGGAGAACTAGAGTTTATCATAGTTTTATATTGGGTTTCCCTCAGCGTGTAACTGGATGCATTAACAGTGACATGATCCCAGTGTGACCTGGACTTTAATGGGTTTGAACTTGGAACTGTTCAAACATTAAGAAAAAGCCCTCACTCCCTGCATGTATTCAGCAGCTGCTTTTTATATGCAGAACCCAGAGCTGCAAAGGTTCACTGGTGCTGATTTTCAACTTTCAGATGAAAAGGACTAAATAACTGCCAAAAAAGCTGGGCTATTTCTCTCCTGATGCAGATGTGTGACTGCCAGGACATGCATACATCAAAAAGACAACGTGCCTTTGAGCAGTTTAAAACCTACTGCTTTGTTTTGTTTTGCTTGAGGCAAACAAAATGTCAACCCCCTCAATCTTGGGAGATGGTTTATGCTGTTAATATGTGCTTTGGGTAGAGCCTGAGCCCACAAGTCAGGATTTGGGGTTCATTTCCTACCCCTGCAGCTGACTCACTCTGTGGCATGGAGACTGTTTGTTCTGGACAAAGCTTTCTTGGGATTTTTTTGACTTTGTACATTGCCAGCTGTGCAGGCTGTACCGTTCAGAATATGCTCTTTATCCTATACCAGACCTTAACTGTGGCAACAAGGTGGTGATTTGATTTTCCTGTCTCCAATGAGAGCCAGATTTGCCCCTTGCCCTCCAGAGGGACATTGCAGGTTAGGTTATCTGACTGCTGTGTGCTCAGGCAGCTCAGAAAGGTACAAATTATTTCTTTAAACAAACAAACAAAACCAAAAACAAAGCAAAAAACTCCACAAAACCCCAACCAACCAAACTCTGCAAGATCTATTTTTTCTGCAGTTTAGCAAAGGTGTCCCATTCCTCTCCTGCTCAGCCACATACCTAAAGCAGTTTCTTTACCAAGTTTCCGCTTGAAAGGAATTCCATTTCCAAAGTTATCAGCTACCTGCAAACAGATGGGTGCAAGGGAAGGCCTCATCCCAGCTTGGGTTAGTGTTTCACAGAGAGCTGTGCAGTAATGATGGAGCAGTTAGTCACCTGCCACCAGAGTCATTCCCTTGGAATGATGATAGAGCGACCCGGAGTAAAGATGTCTCTTTGGAGAGCTGTTGACAGATTTACTGACCACTAGGTCAGATGAGATTGCCCTTTCTTTTTGGTATTATGAATTACTATGCATTGAGTTTACTTATTAAATTGTTAGCAAGTTGTTGTGTTGTACTGTGTCCCTGTAATGTCACCAAAGTCACCCTGCCTCACCCCTCTCGCTCCTCCCCACAGCCAGGGCAGGGCTCTGCTCCAGGGAATCCATCCTGTTCTTCCATGGAGTCAAAACAGCATTATGTTTCTTCTATAATACTTTTCTAGGGATGTAATTCGTCGTCTGTAAATCTCTGGTCCAGTTTTTTCCCCAAAACATTAATGAGCTTTTTAGGTTTTTGGTGAAAAAATTTACCATTAATGATGATGTGTTATAAAAACGTAGCAGCACAAGAATATGTTCTGTTGGTTTGCCTTGTCTTACAGGAACATCAGTTTTGCACATCACTATTAACAATGCAAACACCCTGAAATGCTAATAGCACTAGTAAGCTTTTAATTCCATGGAATTTATTGCTTGCTGTATTTCCATGAATTTATAACGCTTTGATTCTTAAGAGCCCCATTTAATCAGTTTTGCCTGGCACAGAACATAATAAACAACTTGCTGGTGCTAAAGTGCCACATGGGGGAGGCTGCTAACAAGAAAGTTAAATGCTTCTGCCACTAGCAGTTTCTTCGCTGTATTTTTCATGAGCTGTTACTACCAGTAATGTACTTTGCTGGCTTTAGAGCAGTGGTTAAACACAGTGACAAACCAAACAGCACTCCAGTGCTGTAAACACCCAAAGCAATGCCATTTTTGTTCAGAGCTACAGTTTAAACCAGGCTTGAGGCTCAGTGTCATTTTATGGTGATCAGTGATTTTTTTTTTAAAAGGTCTCATTTTTCTTGATAATACAGGGCTTTTAGGAATAATTACTGAGTGTTATTGATCAAAAAAAAAAACTGTGGGGGAAGGGAGAGAAAAAAAGAATTCAAATACCTTAGAAACAACTCTTGTTTGTTTATGCTGTTTGACCATAAAAGTACAAAAAGACTGTCTTAGTAGAAAATACCAGATTATCAAGTGCTTTAAAGCAGAAAATGTCATTTGAGTCTCAAAACTGCACCAACTTTGTATAATTACCCTTTTAATTATCCCCAGTGGCCCATGAAATTTGTAAAATAGAGCATTGAGAGTTTGATTTACTTACATGTTGCACTTTAGTGTTATGCTCTTAATGAATATTGTTTAGTACTAATGTCAAGCAGAGTGCTATAGAGAGGTGCACACTGCAGAGCTGGGTATTCAGCAGGGAATTGTGGAAACTCCACCTTAAACGAAGAGTATGTACATATCTAAAGCAATATGCTGTAATTTTTATTGCCTGAATGGAAACTATATTGATTTTACTCTCTGCATGCAAAGTAGTTTACTATATTTTCTTTATTTAACCATGCCAGAGAAATAACCATTTTTAGGGCAATTATTTGCTTCTGTGTCAGCGTCCTCCTTGTTAAGGAGAACAGTTACGTCCTTCCTCTAAAGGACCAGAAAATGGAAGCCAGCTCTTTAATTTGCCCTTAGGACCCAACTGGTTTAGCCTCTGGTAATGGAAATAACAGTAATCAATATTTGATGTGGGGTTTCTGTGGGGTATCCAAATATCATTTATTGCCAAGAAATTGCTGGAATAAGCTTGTGGGAAATGTAATCCGAAGTGTGGTCTGAAAACCCAGCTAAATTAACCAGGCATCTTCAAAGGTGAATGGAAACATCAGTGAACAGTAAGAATGAAAAGAAATAAAGCAGAGTCTGAAGGGTTAGATAATAGGTTGTAATAGCTGCTGACCTCTAAATTATTGGTACAAACCTGAGCGAGGTGGAGACTCAGTGGAAAGTATTTGCATTTGAAAATGGTTATAAAATGCTTTCAAGTGATGTTCTGAGGTCCTCAGGATCCATCCCCTGACAAGTTGGGGAGATTGGATACCATCGGTGAATGTCTCTGGGAAAGATGGGCCACGTTCCTCATGCCTCACTTTCTTCTTTCACCTTTTGAATTTAGCAAGTGTTAAGAGCAGCATCAAGTGCTGGTATGGGAGGCTGGACCAATGGTACAACTACTTTGGCATCTCTAATAATGTACATGACCAGATGTCTCCAAAGAAAGTGGAAAGTCTGAGATCACAGAGATCGCCGTATGACTTCACATTTCATAGATCAGCTTGTAAAGAGTTAAAACTCAGTTCTTAATTTGTTTTTCCAGGTTGTGAATATTCCTGTACCTTTGTGATATTTATTGGTGATATATAAATACTGTAGTTGTAGGAGAGAAACGACACAAAACCAATTATTTTGCAACTTTCACATAGTTCAGAGAAAATCTGAGTTCAAATCCGGCCTTTAAATGAATGGCAAAAATCTGTTTACATCATAAGGACCAATATTTTAGAATATAATTTTTTCTTAAAGTAAGCAAAAGAGTGGAATGTTTGGTGTACAGCTGAAATTTGGAAAGGAAAAGTTGTGATAATTGTTTACGGAAACAAATTTCAGGGAACTGATTTCTGGAATTCTGAAATTTGAATTTATTTATATTTGAAAATATCTTGTTTAAAAGAAGCTCAAGGGAGCAACCTATCAAGAGGCTAATTAAGCATTTCTGTACGATGCTGAGCACAATGGGGCTCCTTTTTTGTTTGTCCTGAGGCCCCGCAACAATAAACAAAATAACTGCTAATAATTGGGAGCCTTGATTTGAAGCTGTGCTGACTGCAGGGCTCTGGCAGTGTCAGTTTTCAGTAAGTGCATCAGGGCTGACCTTGAACTCGTGTGTGCTGATAAGAGCAGTGCAATAGCCCGGTCATATCCGAGAGCCTGTCGTAGTGCTCAGCACTGCTGGTTGGCTTTGCTGGCGTTTTTTTCTCTCCTTGTCTCGTGCCCTTTCTTTGGCCAAAGGTTAGAATGGTGCAGGCTCTTCTGATGCAGAGAGTCACCTTAGCAGCAGCACCACAGATCACCCAGGTGCTCCTTGTGCCAGGAAAGCCATGCCCAGTGGTGCAGGGGAACGCAAGAGGATAAATTTGTTGTAACAAAAGTGGTTGTTTTGGCTCAGTTTTACTTTATGTGGTATGTTTGCTGTCTCCTCTACCACCATGCATGGGTGCATCACTCCCTTCAGCTTTTACAGCTTTTTAAATGTATGTAGTATCTGGCCTTAATACACCAGGAAATGGTAGAAGATGGTGTATTTGTCTGGGTTTTTCGGCTATTGAAAGGGTTGGAAGTTTGCCTGAAAGCCACATTGCATGGCAGGAGATTACGAAACGTTTAGTTTCCAAATCTCATTTTCTCTCTTGTGGATTTTTCTTGCTTGCTTAAAGACAAAATTCATCTTGAACAACCCATACTGAGGTGGAGCTCATACCCACGCTGGAAAGCGTCTGTGGCTTGGAAGAGCAGCTGGTTGGAAGGAGGACGGTTCTTCAGGAGCACTCAGGGCACTTTCAGTTCTCACCCCATCTCACTTCATGCTCACACACAAGCGTTGGTGGGCTGTTGGCAGCACGATCATGTCACTGGTGTCTAACGAAGGTAATAATTAGTCATGACACTGCCCCACCACAACGGGCGGTTGCAAGTTGTTGTTGCAAATCTTGCATCTAAGAGATCATCTCTGTATTTCATTTTCCGCCTAGGTGTCAAAATTTGGCCAAGAGTTTATGGCACTTTTGCAGCCATTGAACTGCTCTTGTGATGGTTCTAAAAAATAAATAATTCAAGGAAAAGTAGAAAAAGGCCAAACCCCAATAATACTGACTTAGCGTCGTCCCTCTGCAATAGTCTGGCATCACAGATGTGGACAGAAATGTGAACTCTCGCCTCAGAAGTAACTAAGAATAAGGGAAATTTCTGAAAGGCGGTTTTGTTGCTCTCTAAAATTAGAAGCATGAAGTGGAAGGTTAATAAGACAACCCTCTGAACCTCTTGATTAGACTCATATTTAGCCACGTAGCTGAGGAGAGGTGAGGGAGCTAAGCCAAAACTGTCAGAGAGCCCAGTCGGATCACTGTAGGCATTCTTGTTTTCAGAGTTGGTAGGAAATGGTTTTCTTGGAAAAAATAGATGTTCCTTTTTTTTTTTTTACTTTAAGGGCCAGTTTTCTGATCTCCAGTTCAGATTGTGAAGTCGTACTGGCCTTGAATTTTGAGTCTCTATTTCTGTATTTTTCATGAGCTTTAGTTTGTACATTTGTTGGCAAATTATATGTTTTTGAAATCCTGCACACTTCTTGCTCTTAAGGAAAGAAAGGAATAAAGGAGAAAACTATGTTATGTTGAAATGCTCTTTAGATCCCTTTGCATATGTTTTTTGTATATTTTTGCTTTGTGTTAGGTGTTTATAGCATTTCTTTTTACACTTGGTGGAATCATTAACATTAACTGAGTAACAAGAGTGTAACAAGGATAACATACCCCAGAGTGTATTACTTAATTTCCCTTTGAAGTGGAATGAAGTTGTCCAATTGGCCATATGCTGTGATTTGCTGTTGTTAGGAGTAGTTTTTGACTCCTTGTAGAACAGGTTAATCTTTCCTGGGGAGCCTACAGTGAATCTCATTGGATTGTATATGGGCATCATAGATAGGTAGATGCCACCTTTAAAAGTACCAGTAAGACTCTGAGGCACCTTTTCCAGCCAAGAACAAGAGGTGCATGAGATAAAAGAACCATTTGCCCCTGCAAGAATTGTGCATTCACATGATTAGTGAGGCGTGGTATTAAATTATTTGAGCTTTGTGCATAAATATATACTGAGAGAAGCCTTGCAACTGGGGACTTTGAGTATAGTTTTCTTCTTCATGGGCCAAACAGTAGATCAGGCTGAGAGTATTTTGGTGGAGCTCTGCCTAGGCATAGCAGCTGAAGAGCTTGTCCTCCTTGTGTGCGTGTTGCACTGTCCCACACCCAAAGAAATGCCTCCTCATGTTTTATGGGTGGACTTTGCAGCTTGATTGGAAATAGAAACACAGTAAACAGCAACTGCGTCTCAGAAATATCCCCAGCAACACAAACTGTCACTATTTCAGCTTCCCTCCAAGGCTGCTTCTTAGGGGGCTGATCTGCAGCTATATAAAAGCATGGTAACATAAGCAGCAGCACCAGCCCCAGCCCTGGAAAATCTTGTAGTACAGCTAACAAATATCTGCAAAACCTTGTTTGTATGTATGTGCATTTACGTTTAAGATGCAAACTTGTATCTGAGTGTGCTGGGCTCCCTGCAGTATATAGCTGCAGAGCTATTTCGAAGAGCTTGGAATAGATGAGTTTGTGGTATGATTTTTTTTTTTTACTGTGTTTTTCTCCCCCTGATGATGTTTATTAACATCTTCCCTGATGTCCAGCTACAAGGGATGGGGCGCATAAAAGTTTACATGAAAATACATTTCTCTGTAAGTGCCCTCTCCCTGCAATTCTTTTACAGCTTTAAACCAAAACCAGTTTCATCCTGTTTCATCCTCTGCTCCTCAGACCTGATAGAGAGGAGGGATATTTCACTTTCATCTAAAATTCACCTTTACATTTTTCAGTTTGGTTTGCTTGTGGATTTGAAGTAGCGGGTGTGACCAGCCGTCAGAGAGCCCACTGTCAGGGGGAGATCCTGGCTTATCCTTGGGATAGGAGGCACAGCCCTGACTCCTGCTTTGTGTTTCAGCTTTTTCCCTCTGACCACACCAGCACATCTGAAAGTCTCCTTGCTGACCACTTGTGACTCGAAGCACTGAAACAGGAGCTCGGAGTCAAGGCCAATGATTATCTTTTCTGCTTCACTCCCTGAGCTGGGACCTGTAGCCAGGCTCTCTGTGCGCGGTTCAGCGCATTCGGGGACATGCTGGACATGAAGGATTTGCCTTGTTGCTAAAAGAGCTGCCAGTGCCTGCGGCAGCTGGGAACTCTTTGAGCCAGTTGAGTTTTTGTCAGCAAAGAGCACAGAGGGGGCAGATGGGAATATGGAATATCTCCTTAGAGTGAGCCGAGAAAGACGGAAAGGCTGAGCTGCAACACTGATTCTGGGTCCTGGGGCCCAAGAGATGTGTGTCTGGAAGAGCAATACACTTCCATCTTCTTGTTCCCACCTCTTAAGGATTTATGATGCTCTCTGAGTTTGGAGACACACCTGTTAGCTGCCTTGCAAGGGCTTTGTGGGGGACAGGAATTTGGTCAGGAGTTTATGTTCTTGTCCAACTTACTTCAAAGAGTGAGCTAAAGAGGTGCTGTAATAATTATTTCAAAGCAGTTTTGGAAGAGAAGCTGTTGGCATGGGTTTAGTTTTACTGCATGGCCATCCCCTTACCTGCCTTTTTTTCTCCTTTACCTCTGTCCTCTGCTGCAGCTGGAGCATGTAGGGCTGACCTGTGTGTCCTTAACGGAGGCAACTTATGGACACCGATTTCCAGAACGAATAGATGGATTTGAGGCAAAGTTCTTTGTAGCAGTTTCTGCTGGTTGGGTTGGTTTTGGTTGGTTTGCAAAGGTTTGACAGGGAACATTTTGATCACGTTTTCTAACATTCTTTGCCCTGCCTCTGAAAAACAAATGTACTAAGCACTGTGGTAAAAACAGGCCTTTCACAGAATTTTGTCTGGTTCCTTTCCTTGATGGAGTTTTCCCCTCTGCAATGTAAATAGTGTCCTTGCAACATTGGATTTCTTAGCTCGAATACAAGGTGTTTTCAAAAAATGGTTTGATACCATGTCCTCTGGTTAGCCAAAAGCCATTATAAAACAGTTTGAATGTAATGATGTGTAAATAGAGCTGAAGTACTGTTTCTTGTTTCTTACTCCGTCCCAGTAATGTCCATAGGCTGGAGCTCCAGCAGGTTTTCAGGTAGTTTGGGAGGAAAAATGTGGGAGTTGTGCTAAACCACCTGAGAAGGAATTGCAGCCAGCACAGCCAACAACCACATTTAATGTTTGGTACATCATGGGAACACACATTTTAAGAGTGATAAATGATTATTTTTGGTACCCTAAGCAGGGAATGTGTACTGTCAGCTGTTGTGGAAACAAATCAAAAGACATTTCCTTTTGCATTGGTTAGGGAAAAGACTGTTTTCTGCTTAATTTCTACTTAAAAGGGAAATTATTTTGAAGAACTCCGTTTTTTTCTATTGTTACATTTTATTTCCCTTCACCCACTTTTCCCAGAATCTTCTATGTATTTAAATCTATTAAAATAATGGTAGCTGGGAAGGAAAGAATACGACCAGGAATAGGTTCCAAGTGCATGTTTCCAGCTGCTCTCCTCAAAGCATCCTGTTTTCTTCAGCACTGAGTCAGTTCTTCATGACTCAAACCTCTTGAAGGTGGAGGTACCTCTTCCAGGTGTCCAAGTTTGAGGAGGTTTTTGTGTGTGTGAGAATGGGTGTGTGCCTCTGCTTGTGGCGGTCAAACAGTGATTTTGTGATTATAATTATTGTTAATATTTTATCTTTCCTGATTATTTTGCACTACTTCTCTCCAGTGATTTCTTTCTAAAAGGTTTCTGTTGTGAACCATTAATGTTGGTGGGCTTGGGCACTGCTTCCGTGTGGTGCAGAGGAATGGGAAGAGGGTATGACTTTGCAGAAACATAGGGCTACCTCCAGCCACAGAAATCAGGCTGTAAAAATGATGAATGCCTCTCTTCTGTCATCCATAGATCTGACAGTTTTGTATAACTTATGAATTAAACATCTGAGAGGTGTGTAGATGTATTTTTTTTTCCCTTTACCAGTCACCAAAACTGAGGCAGATAAGCTGTTGAATAATTTTCAGTCATCCAGTAATGTTGCAGCAATTTTTGGAAGCAGATCCATGGATTGTCTCTCTTAACAGAAATGGCAGAACTGCCATTAGAGTTAGTGAGGTCAAGGTGGCACCTGGTACTGTGTCTTAACCACAAGGCTTTAACCTTCAGCTCCATGCAGAACAGACAGGACCTTTACTGCAGAGTCCTCATTGAACAGATCCTGACAAAGTAAACAGCGTGACACTTAATTTATCTACCACAGAAACATGAAGGGCTCAGTCGACCTGATGGGATCTGTGGTTCCAGGGAGTCTAGGTATTTAAAACCTGATGCTCAGCCTGCTAAGCCATCCCCTGCAGCTTTCCTTAGTGCATAAGATATGAAAAAATCTCCTGTCCTGCAAAACAGATATTAAATTGGATACTCTTTCACCCTGCCATGATAAGAAACGCGGCAGAGAGAGGCAGGAAAATGGAATGCTGCTTAGGAAGAAAATATATTTGAATCTAACATAAAAATTGGTGAGATAGGAGGATTTTCAGAGCTAGTAGCAATCCCCTCCCCAATGAGTTGCTGAAAATTCAACTCTCCCTGTAGTTTTTGCACTGGATTGTGAATAAAAATGGTTGTGATTGATGAAGCGTTTGGTGTCTCACTGTAAGTTGGTCAAGAGGGACTTCTAAATCACCCAAATGAAATATTGCATTATCATGAATGGTAACATGTAACTGTTAAGTATGCTGTTGCTTATCATAAGCTCCTTCGGAGCTCTGCCTGGCGAGAAATCTTTGTGAGCATTAGAGCAGAAGAGCCCCTGCGTGGCCCAGCAGCACCACAGGGCTCTGCCCTTCCCTTCCCAGGTGGGACACACACAATTCAAAAGGACTGTTTGTGGCACTCAGGGTGTTGCCTACACCCTCCTGGAGAGTGGGCAGGTCAGCTGAGACTACAGGGATAGGGAGAATTGATTTGGGGTTTTGTCCTTTAGAGAGGCTGGAAGGAGGAAAAGGCAACATGCCTTTTTTTTTGCTGAAGGTATGAACCCCTTAGTCAGATGTGGAAACCCATGGTGATGAATTACTCTCTTCTGTATGGGGCTCATTACATAGTTTTGTTGCATATTGGTGTTTGGTTTGGTTTTCTTTGCATAAATGTTTTTTTACCAGTGCTGTGCATAGGATAATAGATGAGAGAACAACATGGATGTTTCATGGGAAAACAGCAATTAAAAAAAAAAGTAATTTCTACTCTCTTTACTGACACAAAGAAAGTGGCCGATGTTGTTCCTATTAAAAAACAAAATACTTCCAGACATCCTGTTGAAAAGCCCTGCATTCACAGTATGACTGAAAGCCAACCCAGTTGGGCTGAAATTTTGCTATGTCCAGAACTATCCACAAAGACCTTGCAGCTGTTTCTTAGAAAAGGATTCGAGAAATAGATGCTGCCAGGCAATGGGTGAACACACGCCACCAGTTAGCCCAGCAGCTTTAGGATTTTCTGTTTTAGAGCTAAAATGTGGAAATGAGGAGGGAGATCATAGTCAGGGATTTTGCTTTGCATGTACCTACACAACTTGATTGTGGGTTGGCCAAGCTTCAGGTCTCCAAAAATGCTCTAAACTGGACTAAAGTCTCTAGTTCCTCTGTAATGGACAAAAAAAATCTAAGCAACCCCCACTACGAGATGGGTGACATGCTCAGGCAGTCATGGTTCCTTTCTCTGGCTTTCTTGTCCCTGTCTGCTTGTTTTCCTGCTTCCTGAGCTGGTGATGTCTCCTCTGTATTCAAATCAGGTGGCTTCCTGTACCCTTGCCTGCTGACTGGGGGGCAAAGAGGAAGAGGATGAGGCAGTAGGTGGTAATGGTGCCACCACCTGCCTCCCACTAAAGTCTTTTACCTGCTTGTTTTCATGTCTGTTCTCCAGCACATGGGAGCTCAGTGGCTTTTCAAGGAGGTGGTCATCAGGGATGTTCACCATAGTAGATTGGTGATGTTCCTTGTTTTCAAGAGTACCTTGTGAGTTTTGGATTAAGTTTTTTGCCAGAATTTGGCCTGTGCCAGAACACTCAGCAAGGGAGGAGTTCAGTGCAAATGGTTAAAATTTGGCAAATTCTAAACTAAATTGAAAACAAGGTAATTGAGATGGACCGTGATACGTTGGGTGGTGTTAGTGGTCACACCTGTACAAGTATGCATGTATCATGTTATAAAATACTAATATTCTAACCAGTGTAAAGTTAGAGGAAAGCCTTCCATGCGTGTCAGAGCCCTGGGGAGAAGTAATAATGCACAGAGGTCAGAGGAAGATGAAGGACATGGCTCTGCATTGGTCCCCCCACACCAATAGTAATCTTAACTCATGAACCTACACTGAAATAGTCATTGAACTTTTATCTGAATAAGAAAGCTTCCCGTTTTCTTGACAGAACAGATTCTGTCGCTACTAATTTATTACTGCAGTTTAAGAAACAGACGTCTGTCTGACATGTGCCATGTAGTTCAGGAGGTCACAAGTGACATCATACTTAAAATCGTTATCTTTGCAAACTGTGCATTTTGTGTAAAAGCTTTTATTTATAGTCGGTCATTAAAATTGGGACCCAATATTTACTTTTCTTCTGATTAGGTTAAAGAATGAATGTGAACAAGAAGAGCCCTCCTGTTAGCACCAAGCAGTTTCCAAAGCATGCTATTCACATGCAGCCTTTCTAAAGGAATTATGTTGAACCATTATGACCATACATGTTAGTTAATACATTTATTTTTTCACTGCTGAGACTGGATTCATGTCACAAGGGGTATATTTTATTTCTTCCTGGTTCCTTATAGGTTCTTGTTCTCATCACTGGTGATGAGCAGGTGTGGTTTGTGTTGGAAGTGTTAAACTTGCAGAGGAAATGTAACTGTGTTACTGGGACTGTGAGACTGTTGGTGTGTTGCCTTTGTTGCTCTGAGGTTATGGTAGTAGGAGGACTGAGGCAGTCTGAGTTCTTGTCTGTTTGGGAGCATTTTGCTGGGCCAAATTCTCAATCGTTCTGTTGCCCAGCCCCTGACATGATGAATGTTTGACCCAAGGCAGGGGGAGGAACTTCTTGGGTGCATCTCTGTAGAACATGAGCTGCTGTGAGCCACATCCGAGGTCCCCAAAGATGCACTGAGTTGCATTATTTAGGATGTCATCACCAAATAGCCTGTGATCTACTGGCCACATCTTACGGGGCAACAGACCTAAAGGGCCAAAGTCAACAGCCCTCTTCAAGGATCAAATTCTTGAGGTGTCCTCTTCTCCCACAAGAAGGTGAACTCTTCTCCCACATTTCTTCATCCTCCTGTCCTGCCATCTTATCCTTAATGTTAAATGCCCCTAACCACAGCCATGCTGAATATAATACCCACTCTGTGAGCACTTAAAGATAGCGAACCTAAGTGCTATAACTTTTCAATGCCAGTGTTCTCTGTGGAAGCTCTAAAGTGGTAATAGAGAGTTGCCCTCAGCCAAGCAGTTTGGGCTGGGTAGGGCCTCAGCCCCCTCCAGGGGAGCTCAGGGGCTTTTTGCTGGGTTGCAGGATGCTGTCCCTCTTCATGAAAGTTCATTAGGGGAGAGAAGTACCCTTCAAAATTGAGTGGTTGTTTAATAACTGTAATGAAAATTATTTTTGACCAAAAATTATGTATTGCCAGTTGGCTGAACTGCACGGCATAGTTTGTTAATATTAGATAGGGCTGGGTTGTTTTTTTCCCCCAGATCTTACTGCTAAGATCACTGGCCCATTTCAATTTTTATTGAAACAAATAAACCCAATAAAAACACTTATGCTGAGAGCCGAAGCTCCACAATAAAAAAAATAAAAATTACTCTATTGAATTTATTGATTTATTTATTTACTCCAACTGGAAAATTGAGTATTGTGTTAATGTATTTTATAAGAATCACGGTGCTCGATGAAATGGCTAATTTATTTTAGCGTATACATAAATAGCTAGCAATTTTCAGTGAGACAGGCTAATGAAAATGATGCCATGAAATTGTCTATACTATGAGGAGTGATGGAGTCAAGTTATTATTGGTTGAGTGCTGCGACGTAGTGAGCTGGCCATCATGTCTTTGAACTTTTGAACTGCTACTCGGTCGCATGATTTATTGATTTTGATATCAGCATGTTAACTTTTTATTTTTGTCGGGGGGGTCACACGCAGCATGGATGAGTAACGTGCTGTGTAATTTCATAGATGTTTAGGTTAAACAAGATGGTTGAAAAATTTGAGTGTGTTAACAGAGCAAGGTTATGCCACGTGGAAAGGCAGAGAGATGCTTGTAGGTACCATTAGATGTCAACACTGGTGTTCTGATTGCTGTGGATTAGCTGAGCACGAGCGAATTTGGCAGGGTAAGTGCGCATCATATTTGTCAGAGAAATGTTGCCTTTGTTCTAAATTAAGCTTGTGATCTCACAGCAACTTTGTTTGCCTATCTACCTTCAACCTCTCCTTGCGGCGTATCTTATCACGCCGGTGCCTGGTACGGGCTGGGAGCATCAGCAGTCTCTGTCAGCTCTTTCCAGAGGCACGCTCCATGTTCCCAAACATTGAGCGGCCGAGGATGCTCACTGGTGGTGCAAACAACTCAACAGCTCGTGTGGGACTGCTGTACCAGAGACCTGCCCCAATCTGCTGTCACCAAGACGTGTAAACTTGTTTCATCTCCTGGCTGTGATCTCCTCACAGGCTGGCTGTAGTGCTGAGTCTCGGCATGCAGCGCTCGCCAGCGGCTGCCTCATCCCTCGGTGCGAGGAGATGCTACACTTGTTGTTCTTGGTGATTTGCTTAGGACGTGGAATCGAGGTATTAAAATAATATTGTTCGACTTAGTGTTTTCTTGCTGCAGAACTTTTCTCTCAACTGTGCTGGTAGGGGACCTTTTGCATGGTGGCTGCTCTGAGCTCTGTTTCTGATTAAACCGAATAACTTGACACCTGCATTTTACAATTTGCTTAAAGTGCTTTATCCTGTAAAAGCAGTGATTTCAAAGCTTTAAAGCCAGCAGACTTGCAAGGGTTTGCACAACTTAGCTCATCCCACCAGTTCGCAGCGATCGTGCAAAACGCAACTGGACTTTTCTACTCTACTTGCCCCTTGCTTTCAAAATTCCAATTTTAGCGCCCGTTGTCTCCATCCCCACTCACTCCTTCATTCTGCCATGGGTCTCGGCAATGCATGCAGGCATTATTGTATTTTTTTTCCCAATGATTAAACTGACATGTCTTTATTTGGATGTTAAAAGTGCTCTTCCTCCTCTCCCCAGCGTGACCCAAAACATTTCCAGGAGCCTCGCAGTGAGCAGTTGGGAAGCTGGTACCACTTGCCTCTCCCCCTCACCCCCCTCTGCCTCCCCTTTCTTTCATTTTATTTTTTTTNCTCCCGCCGCGGAGCCGCTTCTTATCTGCAGCGCCAGAACAAAGGTAGGTTGTTCAACTCCGCGCTCCGGGGGAGGGACAAGTTATTTTTGGAGGGTTGTCTTCCCAGTGCATGACTGGTTGACCTAAAAGGAGAAGGAGAGGGGAGGAAAAAAAAAAAACCACACACACACNTTTTTTAAGAGATGGGCTGTTTAAGCCGAAAACCAAAACTAGTGGGAAAAGGCTAAAAACAGGACTGACACCAACATCATTAGCTTGGGGGNACCAGCCCAGCACCGCCACCCCACCGGCACAGCCCGGCGGAGCCGCGGGGCGGGCAGGGGAGCAGCGCAGCGTAGTTTTATTTTTATGCAACTTAAAGAAGCCGGATCCTCCCCCAGCTCCCCTCCCCCCGAAAAATGCCCAGCTATTTCTAGAAAATTTGCGTTGCTAAAATACTTTAATCTGTGTGCTCTATTTTATTCTTTTAACTATTGATTTTTTTCCGTCCTATTTTTTTTCATTTGNCCGAGCCGGGCTGAGGGGCCCCCTCGGGGAGACGCTTCCAACTGCTGCTCAGACAATAAGAAACAAACGGCGCAACTCCACAAAAGGGCTGCCCGGAAAATAAGTGTCAAATAAATCCTNTTTATTCTTTTAACTATTGATTTTTTTCCGTCCTATTTTTTTTCATTTGTGATTTTTATGTGCACGTATTCCTCTTAGCAGCTATGAATTTCTATGAATTCTAAATAAGCTTTTCTAGGGATGAAACGTGAGGGGTATTTTTACATGAGGATTTCAACTTTTCGGTTGACATAATCTGAAGGTACCACAGCCTTTTCTGAGACTGTCCAAGTGCTTCTGTGCCTTGCAAGGAGTTATCACATTGCTTTAAACCAACCCTTTATGCCATCATTTTTCTTTTTTAATTCTTTTTTTAATCCTGTGTGTTGCTCAGCTTCAGTGGATGCTTTTCTCTTCCAAACTGAAACGCTCTCAGGTTTTGCTGTGCTTCTCGGTTTGTTTTGAACACGTAGGAAAATATTAATACAGAGCAGTAAAAAAGAAACGGTGATGCATCTTCCGTTCAGGGGAGTAGGCAAACCTGTCCACTTCTCTGCTGGGAAGTACAGAGAGCAAATCCACAACCCAGTGCAGGAGCAAATGAATTCACGGCGATGCATAGGATGGGTATTATGTAACTTAATAAGAAATATGGTTTTGATCGTAGGAGTGGACGCTGTGCATGTAGGTATAAATATCAAATCTAGGTAAGTCTGTAGAAAAGCACTTTTCTTCCAGCCTGCATTAAGCAGTGTTGTCTTCAATCCCTGATTTTTGCGGGATTTCGGGAGGGAAGCATCTCCTTCCTAAATTGAGTATCATTCAAAAAATCTTTTAAATACCTGTTGTGTACTTGGTTGCTTAATTGGCTCTCCCTCTTCCTGCCTCTGCTGCATGCCTTCCCTAGTTATGGGATCTCTAGATTTATTTTTTTTTTTAGGAGGTCTTAGTTCCAGAGCAAACCTGGATAGGAAAGCTGTTCTTTTATTCTTTCTTCTTTTCTCTTTTTTTTTTTTTCACCCTAAAATATTATTTCTTACATATTACTGGAGATTTCTTTTCTCTGCCTTTTTATTTATTTGTCTCTCAAGTTGTGCAGCCTGACCTGTGCTAATCAGAAACTCTTTTTAAAATATATGACCAAGTCAGGTTATGTAAATAAACTTTTGTACCCCCAAACTTCCATTCTATAACACTGGGATTGAGTTTTCTTGAAAAAAAAAAAACATTGCAACTCACTAATGGTAAACACAAATAAATGTGTTTTGTAAAATCAAAGGGTGTCTTTTTAAAAAATACATTTCTAGTTTTTTGCTTTTTGGGCTGTGTAGGGGATGATAGGAATTAGTAGCCTTTAATTAGACGTGGAGATATTCACATTTTGCAGGGATTTATGTTAGAACATGGAATGGCGGGTGGCTTGTTTCCTCATTATGAATACTCCCTGCACATAATGAGGTTCATCATTAGTTGATGGAGTGAATTTGCCCTAGCTCTACCTTGAAAGGCACATAATTTACATACTACTTCAGAGCTTAGGCTTTAATGGATTCCTCGATGAATAAAATGAAAAGCTACTTTCTTTAAATTTTTGAACAGTGTTTTGATAATACGGATTTAATAAGACATTCAATTTCCTTGTTAAGTATATTTGAAAGTGCATTCCCAATTTTTGCACAAAATATACTTCCCCATGTCACATCCTATAATATTGGGTAATACATAAACAAATGTATTGCTGTAAACATTTTGGGGGACGTAGAGGGATTATTTTACCCCGTGTGTGAAGTGACACTGAGCTTCTCTGGCCTGGTTCCCTCACGGTTCCTACCAATCCCAAGCATGGTAAAGCTCACCTGTACTGTTAAAATACCATACAGCAGACTTGCTCCCCTGTTAAAGCTCATTCTGCCTGAGGAGTGTTTTAACTGTGTATTTGCTGTGTACATTTGTGGTGATGGATCTTTGGAAATGTGTCGCTGCCTGTCAGGCTGACAGTGACAAACCCTCCAGTCCCACCTCCCTATTTATTTTAATGAGACGAGAACAGCAAAAACTTCTCTGGTGCAGTTCCACCTCTGGAACTGCTGCGTAGATGTGATTAGATTAGAGTAAATTGAATTGTAGGCTGCCTAATGTGTTATCATGTCATCAGCTTACTCCAGCTCTGGTCTACAGGGTAGAGTTAGCGAGACATCCTCTTCTTCTTCCTCCTCCTCCCTCCTCCCTCTCTCCACGCGTGCATGGGGCAGGCTGGGCACAGCCAGCATCTCTCCCTGCTGACACTTCCCAGTGTGGTTGGTGGAGTTGAGAGGCAAAAAATATGAAGCGAAGGCTTGTTTTGATAGAATGTTTTATTACCTGAAAATGATGAGCATATATTAACATTAATAGAATAGTCTGTGTCATTCTTTTTTAGGCAATTTACCTCCGCCACAGACCTGTCTGCTTCAAAATCTTTCTCTGTTCTAAAACATATATTTGTTTAGGGAGTTTTCATTGAAGTGTACATGACAATTACAGCTGTTCATTAACAAAATTGGGTATTTGTTTTAAACTTTAACCAATCACTTTGATATGCTAATTATGGTGTAATTTAATTTGAGCCCTGTAATGATGATGCCGTTATTATGGACATAAATGATGCAGTTAAGCTGAGAGTAATCTCATTTGCATACTGTACATGCCAGTAAATTAAGCCCTTTCTTCGACTGCTTCAGCTTTAATTTTCCACTTCTTTTCACACAGCGCCTTTTCAGCCAGTCTCTTATAAGCCCACTTTGTAATAGTGCTGATGACTGTTTGATGTGGAGAGTTGCTGCACCACAATAATGCAAGACACAAGATGTAACATTTAAAGGATTCATTATCTTACTGAGTGTTGCTTTAAGAAGCTGGGATTAAGAAGGGTAGAAGTGTCCTCTCCCTGGAGCAGTGTGGGTCTTCCCAGAAACAAATGCAATCTTTAGTTTTTCACCCTTTTTCTTGGTGTACCCCAATAGTGAAAGGGATCTGGTAAGGCCTCATGGTATTTCTCAGGAATGAGCTAAAACACCATCATAGCCCCGTGGTACAACATTTGACCTTCTCTGTAGGATATTCTGTGGTGCTCCACTGTTGCAGAAAAGTTATTGGATGCAATTTGCAATATTATAGAGATGGGAGATAACATTATTTCTCAGATTGGGTGTGTGGGCTCCATATCTTCCTGCATGATGTACAGCAGTGCAGAATTGAAGTCTGCATTATTGTTTGGGTTTTTTTCTATTTATTTGCCAGCTTCTCCTCTTGTGGCCCCTACATGAGTTGACCTTAATATCAGGTTAATTTCAAATTTAAAACAATGTTGTGCCTGCTGATACCAGTGAAAACTTGGGGTTTGAAAGAATAAAAGTCACCAACACCAAGCAAAAACAAACTGCGTAAGTGCTGACTTCAATAGTTAATCTTTTCCAATTTACCATGTTGTCATTGAGCTGAAGTATTCTCATAACACTGTGGCATACAAAGAAATCATGTGAAATAAACAGGGCTCTTTTTATAGCTGCTTACTATTATGGTTAGATATTTTCATAGTTTAATACCTCTGGAAGTAAAGCCCATCTCAAGTTTTTTGCAGCAGTTGGCCTCTCAGAAAGCCATTGTTGTGTGGGTAACCAAGTTAACTAAAGATCATTATTAAAACATTGCAATCCTTTCCTTACACAGGGTCCCATGACCAAAAATAGCTTGTGCAGTTGCCCACAAACATGCAAGTTAATAACTTCCTGGGTGAACAGTGTAAAAACTGCTGATTCCCAAAGCATGCATGTCACCCCTGCCTCCACCCCTGTTTGGTACTCAGCAAACAGATGGGAGAGTCTGTGCTTACTGGCTGTCCAGCATCTAACAAGACTTTAGTTTTTATGGTTGTCACCTACTCTTGGTTTCAGTTGTACATTTCTCACATGCCATCTTGTTTTCCAGCAGCCGTTCCATGGTATCCTGACCACACGAGTGCTGGCTGAGGCCATGCTGCAGAGCACTGCCTGATGGTGATCTAACTGCCTTGTTGAATTTTTACCCTCTGTTTCTGTATCAAAACCACAGGAATCATTCCCAACAAGCCCATTGCTCTGGCCACTAACTATGCTGACATGTAGGATTTCAGTTCTGCTTGTACACCTCTTCTGTGCATGGCTTGTGCGAGGAAGAGCATCCGTGGATACAAGTACAGACACAGAGCATGGCATGGTCTTGGCTTTCACAGAGCTTTTTACCCGTTACACCAGAGTTGAGATGGTGACATCTGCCATCCACTTCTTCAGGGTGGACTACATCAGAGTGCAGTGTCAAATATTGGGATCCACTTCTGAAGCACAATGTGTCCAGAAAAGGAAAGGCTTCTCCGAGGCTGTCACTGTAGACATTGGGCTCATACATGAGTGCACACAGGAGACAAAACCCAGCAGCCATTCCCTTGCCCTTTGTGCTCACAGCCTGGAGCTACTCAGGTTGCTGATGAAACTGGGTACAAGCTGACTCCACCCAGGGCACAGGGAGGGAAAAGGTTTCTCACAGCACAGGGCAATGCAGAACAAGTTCTGCCCAGGAACTCCAGAAGGTCAGAAATAATCTAGTATAATGTTGGAAAAATTCAGCCTTTAAAGCTCATGAAAAAAGGAGTTCTTGACTTCAGCTATTTAAGCAGTGTCCCTATGGCTCAACCCTTTGTCTTCTTTCTAAAGATAATGCATCTGTTGCTCTGGGCTGTCATAGGCTGCAAAGATGTTTTGTCTTCAGCTTCTATAAGAATGAGTATGTTGTGCATCTCTCTCTTGGATAATGGAGGGATTTCTGTCCCAAGCAGACAATGACAGTAGGATGGACTGGGAGCTGGACTGAGAGAGTCTCTTTTGGTGCTTGTTAGTGTTTTGTGGATGTAATGGTGATGCAGTGTGCTGTGCAGGACTTCAATGTTAATCTTCTTGGGAGATAAAAGTATTTCTTCCAAAGTGATTTCAATACCTTGCCCTTAAAGATGCTGTGTTGTAAGAGTTGTCTTCACAAAGGAGGTTTCAGGCATAGTTTTTCCTACTCTCTTTGTCCTAATGAAACACATCCTTCCTCCCCTCACAGGACCTTTTGAGTTTATTCTGGATAAAGAAACTCATATATGAAGAAGATTTTTTCCTTTATCATCCCCCCTCTTTAATCTGATCCTGGATTGCAATTTTCAGTAAGTTTCTCATGCCACACTTTCCAACATATGAACCTTTTCTACTCAATCAGGTGGGAAATTAAAAGCAATACCAGTTCACATGATGTACTGTGCAGCCCTATTTGAATGTATCTGTGTAACTCAGGATTTCTGGATTTAAAGAATTTTTTCACCCTGGGTAATGGTAGCTCTCTGCAGAAAGTTATTTCAGGGAGTTCTGAGCTTTCTGGAAGATGGATTTCTCCATTTTCTAATTTTATTTACAAACAGCTTCGTTCTTACCTTTTCCAGAAAAATGAGTGTTTCTTTACAGAAATACTTATGGTTGAGAGCAAAGCCACTGAACCTGTCTCTAGAATTGTAGAACTACAACAGATTAAAGAGTAATTTATCATATGTTAATATACTTACCCCATCAAAGTCATGGGCGTCAAGACATAGAAACAAAAATAGACTTCTGATCTCTATCTCTGTAATGCTTTTCAGGATGGAGCCTCCTATTGGTATCCAGAGTAAAAGCTCTAGGAATTTGTGATTGTATTTACCAGTGGCTAAGGAGAACAGTTTTCTCTCACTGTGATTACCCCAAGTGCCAAAGCTGCTGCCCTTCCAAGTTTGATGGAACCAAGCTGACTTCATGTTTCAGAGTGTGAAGATTATTCCCTGTTCTCAGACTTGTCAGCTTGTTCCTATTTGTAAACACATCTTTTCATGGCTGTAGATAGTAGACAGTTATCTGTAAGGAGAAACCTTGGGAAGTACCCACAGATGCTTTGCTTTTCCAGCATGAAGGAGCCTCCTATAGCAGTTCCCAGTGTCAGGTGGCTGGCTCACCCAGAGAGCATCCTGAAAAGGGTGATGTTTTGGGAGTCTGGGTGAGTTTGCCTGCTGCTACTGGTCCTGAGTGTACACAAACAGTTCAAGTAGAGTAGCTGTTAGGGTTTCTTGAATCTCTGAGTCTTCAGTTCTTTTGGCTGCACATACCCTCTTCTAGCAGCAGGTTTGACTGGAGAACATGGATGTCTGTCTAAGCTGGGTGAGTGGACAAAGCAATGTGATGAAATCACATGGAATAAAATGCTTCAAGCAGAAGAGTGTCTTTGAAGCAAAGCCCTTTGCTTTGAAAGCAAAGTGAAAGGACTAACTCAGCCCCTTCCTTTGCTCCTGTTACTGCTGTGCCACCTGAGGGCCTTAGGGAGCAGAGTGTAGGTAGGAACACTACACTCTCCCTGTACACTCTCTGGCTCTTCCCTGTGAGGTCTGCCTGATTCAAGTGCAAGTCTTCTGCTCTGGCTGTGTTGAACTTGGCTTCACATTGGCTTCTCCTCCAAATAAAACACTTATCCTAAGAACGGCCTTTCAAAAGACCGTTCTTTTTTTCCAAAGAACTGCAAATTCTTGAGCTGGGCTGCTTATGTAGGTTCCTGAGACCATCACTTTGAGGAAGCTGACTGAAACAAATGCTGCTTTCAGATGCTGTGGTTTGAATCAAAAGCAGCTCTGAGTTGTCTGAAGTATGTCAGGGTTTTACCATTATTAACAGCCATATGGCCCCAGGCAATGGTTTTCTATTTTATATGGGAGAGGGCAATATCTGCTGGCTCTGTGCTCTTCTGCTGCAGGTACAGTTTGTAAAGGGCAGCCACCAGCAAGGGGGGGGCTTCTGGATGTGGCTCTAACAACTGTGTGTTTGGTGGCTAAGGCCAGAGCTATTGGGGATGGTGCAGCCAGTTCTGTCCTCCTTGCTCAGGCCTGTGCAAGAGAGCCTGCCCTGGAGGCAATCTGACAGCTGGAGAAGCTGGTCTGTGTCTTTGCAAACTCTGGGACTTTGGGAGGAACAAAAAGGCTATGCATGAAGAGTTTCTTAGGCTTCATGCTGAAGTAGGGCTTGCAGTGTGCAGTCAGCAAAGCTTAGAGATCCACAGTTCAGCTCTTCCAGATCTGGGATATTTCATGTGTTTGTTGGTAGTGCCTTTTGCAAAGGCAAGATTGAGTCAGGATGTGTGCCCTACAGGCTGGATGAAGGAAGTGAAGATAAGGAATGAGCAGTCTTTCCCAGCAAAGGGGGAGCTTTCCATTTCATTTACAATGAAACAAATATAAAAAGGAAGAATGAAATGATAATAAGCTAAATTGGTGCCAAATGTATGGGATTGCATGTGTGTGCAGTAAAAGGACACCCAGCTCCTATAGTTTTCCCTTGGAAAATGACTCATTCCATATTTAGAACCTATGTGCAGGGTGACCATATAAATGTGGTTAAATGGCATAGGATTCTGATCAAAGGGGCAATTACAAGTAATAAAATAGGAAATACAATTATTCCTACCATTTCAGATCTTATAGCCAGGGAGAATCCTAGTGGCAAGATGGAGAAAAAACTTTGAGAAGGAAAGAAGAAAAGCCCCAGATTTCAGCTTCATCAGCTCTACAGATAAAGAGGGTTGAAAAGTAAAGATTTATTTCCGAGAATATCAGAATTCCCAAATAAATTGTAACCAGAGGGGTTTTGAGAAACTTAATTGTTGGCTGAGCTGAATCAGAGCAGAAACTGAATTACCAACTTCCGCACAGGAAAATGTACCAAAGTCGGAGCTGTGGCTGGGTTATTTTCACCAAATGTCCAGCACATATGCTGCACTTGCTTTTATTGTTCACCGTTATGGTGTCATGTCTCGCTAGATTGTGCTTTGCTACACACCTCCACCCCCTAACAAACTGGCCCTATATGTGCATGTAGGCAGAATATAGGGAATTAAGCTGTGTGACAGTGAACTTCTGGGGATTTTTATATGCTTGACAAATGTTTCTTAAACATGGTATAAATACATTGTATAGTAGAATTCAAGTGTTTGAGGGGCACGTTTTACTCCAAAAAGAAATGTGTGTATTTTGGCTCTGTATTCCTCTGTGCTTTTTCTTATCTCCTAAAAGAAGTATTTAGTATTTTAAAGACACCTATGTTTAGATAATACAGGTTTGGACAGTATTCTCTGCTGTGTGTTGTAGAGTTCCTACTGACACGCCTGGACAAACCTCACCACCTAAAACCCTCAGGCCAGATTTTGGCATTCGGTGTCCTCAGAGGGAGGGATTGTAGCTGTTAATCCTGTAATAGTCAGATTCTTCAAGGTAGCATCTTCTGTCCTCCCACGGGTTAGATTCTCGGTTTTACCTGACAGCCTGAATATTTCTCTTCAAAGGGAATGTAAACCCTTCTGCAGGCTGGGCTCACCCTCACTTCCCCTCACTGGGTCTTGCCTGGGCACTTCTCTTGTTCCTCGGCCTCTTTGCCATAGC
>WEIV01018119.1:197500-295294 GCA_013390005.1 Calyptomena viridis
AGCAACAACAACAGAAAAACAGCACAAGAATTTGCAGTTGATGATGTCAATAAATTTGCAGCCCATATCCAAACATTATTGGAATTTCTTACCATACAAAGTAATATGTGGAGCGTGTAGATGCATATATACAAATGTCCACACACACATACATTATGTGCCTTTTCAAATAGAACAGTCTGTGTTCTCTCACATTCAGTTCAACAGAATTAGGTTGGGGCTGTATTAATCATGGTGCGTTTTACCCTTTAATTGAAGTTGCTACAGTTCTTTGTCTGGACGCCTTTGGTGAGCCATGACCATCTATGGGCCATAATGTTGGTAATTAATAATTTGTGTATTTAGTATTGTTGAAGCTGTTGGCTGTGGTGCATGGAGCTCTGACACTCTCCATACCATTTCCCTTGTATCCCTCCATGGTGGTAATCACAGCTACCACCCACAGGATCTTTGCTGTTGGAAACTCCCTGCAGGTCAGCAGTCCTGGGAGCGAGGTTCCTGAACAAGCTCCTCTAGCTTTATACCTCAACCATAAAGGTATTACAGAAAGAAGGGAAGAATTAAATCCTGTGCTAAATCCACGTGTGTAAGAGGAGGAAAGGAGTAGCCTTCGCCAGTGGCAAGGTGATACAAATAGGCACATGCAACCCTCCCTCAGTCCACGTCTGGAGGAGTGGGGGAAATATGGCTGTTTTTTGCCTTGACATGAAGAATTCCTTGACATGAAGAAGCTCCACCAAGAATTCCTTATGCTTCTCACAAGGTCTTTGGCTCAGGCAAGATGTTTTGCCGATGCAACTTGACTCACTGCTGGACACATCAATAGTGGGAGATTAGGATCTCTAATTCAAGGTATTTTCCTCTCTCCTCTCCCTTGAGTATACTGATGTTCAAGTCTGCCAGAAAGTGCCTATAGTCTTGCCTTTTTAGTCAGAAGTGTAGGAGAAGGGCTGTTTTTTAGGTGTCTCTAGATGCCCAGTTTGCTGTATGGTGCAGAACTGTGGGTACCTCACATTGCTGAGGCTGTTCCATATGCAGATATTATGCCCATTTTGTGAGTAAGTGTCTGTGGAGCCGCTTGAACACAGGTTTTTATTACTGCTTGTGGGAGTCAGAATTTTGTACTCTTGCCTTCCAAACCACGTTCCATCCAGCAAGCCCTTAAAGGCTTGTGAGACCATCACCTTTGCGTATTTTGTCTGAAAAGTCTTCGCGCATAGTTCCGTGTGCCAAAAGCTGCATACTGTTTTCCTAAAAATTGCGTTCAAGTTGCCAAAAAATTGGTGGGAACTTGCAATTTCCGAGTTACAAGTTCACACGCCAACTGCAAAAGGAGAAAAGCCGACGTGCGAGGTTTTGCAGAACCCTGACTGTCTCCCTTCCGGCTGAGCTCTGTTCTGTGCTCCCGCCGGTGTCGTGTGTGCCGACAGCCGGAGCAGGCACCGGGGCTGGCAGCTCCCTTCCAGCGTGTGGGCAGCCTGAATGGCAGAGGAAAGCGGGAAGGGGAGGTAAAAAAGGAGGCCGAGATGCAGACTCAGACTTGAGAAATAATTTCAGCCGTGCCTTGGCGGATGGGAAATTGGGTTAGCTTGGTCTTTGGAAAAAGGCAGGTTGGGTAATGTGACAGGAGCGGATCATCAGAGGAACAGGTGGTCGTTTACAAAACATTCTGTCTTTTCATGTATTTAGTAAGTCATGAAGTAACAGCCATAAGAGATCCTTTTGCTGCTGCCCATGCTCTCTTCTCAATTACGTGAAATAAGTTTTGTGCATCCTGATTTTATGTGCTTTGATATTTTAGGGTTTAACTTTGTTGTTTCATTTTTTTAGTCTTCAGCGGTTGCGTGTTTGACATGGTTTTGTTATCCTAGATGTTATGTTGTGATCTGGCACACAGAGCATTAATTCCTTTATCAGCTCTATTTCCTTTACAGTTGTTCATTTAATTGAGCTCCTCTGTGTATTTTACAAAACAAGATGCATTCATTACAACTTGCAGCCCTCAGATAGTATTGTAACATATTTCAGAAAAACAGCACTTTTGTAGATAGTTGTGGAAGTTGGGTGTTTGGTTTATTTTTCAGATGATGGGAGGAAGCAGTAGCAGAATTCTTGCATGCATAATCAGTCAGAACTTTCCAGAAGCTCTTTATTCTAGTTATTTTCTTTTAAAGCTGTGTTTTAAGAATTCGGCTGAGGCAGTTGAAATATGTGGCTGCTGTGTAGAACAAAATACACTGTATGTTTTGTTACTCGCCTTGTTCTGCTTTGACTTGTGCAAACAGTTTTAATCCAAAGGAAGAGATCATACGGTCTGTGACTGTGGTATGGTACAATCCAGTTTAGGGTGCAAATTACCCTCTTACAGCACATCCTGACACTGAATAGTCTTGTCCTGAATAGACTGTAAATAGAGTGAGTGTATCCTTCTCTTTCACAAGCCCTTGGAGCAGGAAGACATATGCCTTAGCTCTACAATGTTCAGAAGCCAGCACATCTGTGGGACCATTCACCTGCGTGTGGCTGAGGATGTACTGTCTTCAGTGGATATTTTGGATGTTAAACACACATTGCTGGTTGTAAATGGCCCCCACATGTTGCTGGGGATTCAGCACCAGAAAGGCCATTTCCTGGAGCACGGAGAACCTCTGCTGAGCTTGACAGTGATGGACCCTTACAGTCCAGGCCTGAACAGCTTGTTTTGGAGAGGTTGTGGGGCCATGGTGCTCTCTGTTGAGAGGTTTTCTGTTCCATTGGCATCGTGCATGGAAAAGATAGGGGCAGCCACAGAAGTGCTCACGATTGTCTGCCGTTGTTGATCAAGGCAAGCTGGAGAGGTTTATGATCAAGGCAAGCTGGAGAGGCTTATTTGGTGTCTGGTAGCTCCTGTCTGGTGTTGAACCCTCTCCCAGGCAGCTCTGAGAGGTGGGCATTGCTCTTCAGCCATGGGTGAATGCAGAAGAATAGTTAAGAGCTTGGCTTCCTGCATCTTGACTCAAAAGTAGGCATATGTGCTTTTTTTGGTGAGTTAGAAACAAATTGGTTTCAACAGAGCTTTTTTAGTGAGTTTTCTCAGGCACAGGATGAAATTTTGAGGTGGAAAAAATTCACACTCTTTTTTCCCCCTCTATTGGGCCAGTGTGGTGAGGATCAACTGTATTTTTGGGTGCTTGGAATCCATGTGTGTGGCTGTTGAGGAACATGTGCAGTATGTACACATCTCCTGCACAGAAATGTGGTGGGGTGGGATCCTTGCTCTGGGCCCAGACTGGGAGCTGTTCCTGGGAAAGAAAACACCAAGATAAAACTGGGGAGGAAAGCATGACTTCTGTCCTGCTTATTCTGTTCTGGATGATGGGAAACTGGTGGGTTGGGTACTTTGATAGCTCGTGTGTGTGTGTTATCTTACACACCAGTGTGCATGGGCACATGTTTGGTTTCCCTGCTCCATCATGCTGTCCTAGTTGTAATCTGAGAGCCATAGGCCTTGGACAGGGCAGGACAAGGAGACCATCTGTGTTTCCACAAAAGCTTAGCTAAGTGCATTTTTTATATTGTGTTATGGGCCCGATTCTTGCGGGGGGGGTTAGATGCTCTCAGTTGTGGGTGCTCAGCATTTTTGCAAGTCACCCTGCTCAGAAGTTGGTGGTTACATTTTTTTAAATGAGAAAAAGCATTTTCCATTTGCTTCTCCATAAACTTGAAACCACTAAAGAGCCCTTGCTTAGTTTTCCACACAGAAGCACACACTGATGGGGAGCATGAGAGGGACTGCAGGTCTTGGAAGGCTTGAAGTGTACGAAAACAAGGCGTCCTAATGAAAAGGGTTTTGCAACTTAATTGTAGTGGGTGTGCCTTTGTTTGTGCAAAGAAATGAAAGTGCTGGAGGCCGAAGTGCTTTCTTTATCCTCAGACTGGTGAGCAGTACAAACTTCCCTGGCCAGTTCTGCCAAGGTGCTCAAGCCCTGCAAGTCCCTGCAAAGCTCTGGCTCTCTGCTCACTGGGACCCTTCCCATGGACTTGGAGCCTTGAGCCATCTGTCCTTGCAGGGCTCTGCAAAAATACTATGTTTTGCACAATGGACCTTTCTTGCATTTCTAAGTGCCCTTCTTATGAATTGTTTTGTTCACATCGTTTGGGAAAGCCAACATGTCCTTTACAATGTTTTTGAGATTCATGACTTTCCCTCTGGATGGATCTGCACATCTCCATGTAGCCAATATTAAGCTTGTTGAAGGCAAGGGGCTTATTCCTCTTGCCCACTGCCTTGAGTTCCTTTGGAGTGGTCCCTGAATCCCTTTGGATCTGATGCCTGGGGGTCAGTCTCCCTGCTGCCTTCTGTGTCAGCCTCCTCAGCCAGCCTGTGCCCCACAGAAAAGCAATCCATTTTAAATAGATGCTGTTTGCAACATCTTGGACTTGCTGTGTGAGGATGAGAAATGTTAACATAAATTCTTTAAATAACATCTACTAGTGTTGAATGCGCAGAATTATAAAACATTTTTATATTCTGAGACTCATTTGCATCTTCACATTAAAAACCGTGGTTTTTCTTCTCAGGGAATGGTTGCGAGATCTGATTTGTTTTGAAATCAAAGCTAAATTTGTGTTCTTGCTTTCCTCTTTGCCCTTCATTTGACAAATTTTTCTTGTTCTATAAATACAGAATTGTAAACAAGGGCTAATCCTTAGCAACAACCTGGAAAGTTAACATTTCTCTCCAGCTCCTATTATAATTAATTCAGACACTCTGAATATGATGTGATTTACACATAATATTCCTAAGGCCAGGAGGTACTAATATCTTGTTAGAGAACTGAGGAAAAGAACACGCTTTTGTGTGTGCCATATAACATAATTGCACTGCATTTTCTTTCATGAGAAGATGTTTAAAGATGCTTTTTACTTTGCATTTGAAAAATGAAAGGCTTCTGCTTCTGCATTTGGCTGAAATTGTCTTAAATGTGTTTTCCCTCCTGCAGCAGTCAACATTGTCAAAACATTTTGCAAAGTACATTTTAATAATATGGGTTAGGACCATCATTATATTAATTTAATTCTCCATGTAGGTAAATTTGTAGGATGCTTCCACTTTGTCATAAAAGTTTTTCACTGTAAACATCATCTGTTTTCCCTACGCGAAAAAAGGAAAAATAACATAGTCAACAAAAGCATAAATCCCTTGAGTGAAAATCATGAAAATACAGCTTGAACAGTCTTCCTCTCATGGTCCATCCTTTTATTTTATTTAATTTTCATTTAATTTTGTTTTGTTCTGTTTATATTTGTTCAGGGAGTGTTTTTTGTAGTGTTAATCTATGTGAGCCACATGCAGTTGAAAACTGCAACTCCCAAAAGGCTGTGATTAAAACATTATGGATGTGGCAAACCACAAATGCAAAAGGAAGTTTACATTTAGCTTTTCTTAATAAAATATTTTATTCAAGTTTTGTAATACCTTGGTATCGTGGTCAGCATTGCCATAAAAATTCTGTGTTATATGGAATGATACAATCTGTGAAGCATTTCCCATTATGTAGACACCATGTCTTTAAATTATAGCAATTTCTTAAGATTTTAAAGCAAAATGAGCTCTTAGAAGTGTGATTAATAGCAGGGAATGAGGCTAACACTGGGTCATCAGTGGCACTCCATTACAAAAAAGGTTGGACTAATAAAAGCATCCATCTATTTGACCAATAAAGCATTTGAATGATATGCTTATAGTTTTTATCATAGTGTAGTTACTTTGTACTGAATAAACTGTGATTTTACGTGCTGGAAAAGGAGCATGGAACAGGCAGCGCAGCTGAGGTGAGAGCAGTTGCCTCAAGTAGGGAAATATCAGGACTTTTATGTGAAGCTTGATGTTTTCAGAAGCCTTCAGGTTGCAGTGTCTAAATTTTTGAAGCTGCTGTGAAATATCTAAATCCCCCGTGACCCATTCCTGCCTGCCCACAGTCGTTTGGTGAGGCTGGCCCTCGCTGTCCTGCAGGGAGGGGAGAAAGGAGGGTATTGTGTGTAATCATTAATTCAGAGTTAAGTCCCCGGCAGCCCCAGACATCAGAAATACTCTGCTGCAGCACAGGAAATGGGGCAGCACTTCTGTTTTCCTGGTGTGCGGACGCCAACCCCGTCCTCGAGTCGCACCTTTCATCCTGCCTGCTATTATGCTGTCAACCTGATGTATTAAAAAATAGGCAGTTGCCTGAACAATACTGCATTTGGGTTTTATTTAAATACCTGCCTTATTAGTAGGTTGTACTGGTTTCAAGGTTTTGAACCTTTTTTTTTTTCCCACTACAACAAAAGGCTAAATATTTTCTGAAAAAGAAAGCAGAGGCTCTTGGCCAGCTGTGGATGTCCAGGATTGTGCTGTGAGAATAAGTACCAAATATTCTAAAACTTGTGAAAAAATGATGAGGGGGGAGGCTTCTGGCCATCATGCTGTTTGCACATGAAGTGGCAAGGGAGGGGAGATTAGTTCCAGGGCCAGCTGTGACCTTGGATGCTTCACAGATTGGAAACTGGGATGATTTTCCTCAGTGCTTGGCAGTGGTGCTGGTGCTCATCAGAAGGTAGTGGTGAACCAAGGAGGGGCCACGGTGCATCTGGGAGAAAAAAGGACCCATGATGTAGCTCACAACTACATTCTCTAACCCCACCCATCTAGTGCAACATCTTAAGGGGCTTATTTTACATAGGAGGGGGATGAAGAGATTTCTAGAGGTCGCATGCAGGGATTGTGTCAGGGAAGGAATGTAACCCAGAGCCCTGGATTAACCTCTACCGATAGGACCATCCGTCTTCTCTCCCTGTACTAAAGATCTTTCCTGAAATCCATGTTCAGGATAGAGAAGTTACAGAAACCTTCCTGGAGGAACTTTGCAATGGGCAACTTCTTGAGTGTTACGGGAATGGGAGATGGGGAAGGAAAGGCTTTCTGGAAGGCGGGAAACCCAGGGGACTTTGGAATCCTGAGCACCCTGAGGACTAATATCACAGTGCTTTGGGGCCAGGAGAGGCATGTTGGTGGGGTCCAACTGAGGGCCAGAGGTTTTGGTTGTAAGAAGACCTCCATGGGCCTTCTGACACCCTTGGATTAAGAAAAATGAATTGGGGAGATCAGAGAATGGTGATGGGAGGCAGACGCAAGGGTGTTGAGGATAGGAGAGAGAAAGAAGAGGAGGAAAAAGGTTGAACCATGGCTTGCTGCTTTATTTCTGCTGCAGGGAGCTAGCATGACCCTGGGTGTATGTGTAAACCACACATGTCCATGGTCGTGCTGGGCAGGTTGTGTCAAAAGGTGTTGTTTTGCTTGTTTTTTTTCTAGGAGTGAAATGAAAATTTTGCACCCCACCTTTTGCAGTTGTTGGTTGTTATTTTTTCTTTTGAATGCAAATGGATCTTTCACATCAGTGGTTTGGCCGGTAAATCTTGTTTTGTGAAACACTTTCAAGTGTTTTCAGATCCTTTCTTTCCCCTTTATCAGAACAGATGCACAGCTCTCTGTTTTTCCCTTCTGCCTGTTGTCTTGAGGTTGCACAGCAAGACTGCAAAGGCTTTTTTGTTTGTTGTTTTTGAAGAGGAGGAAAAAAACCTCAATCCACAGAAGAGTTAACAGGATTTCACTTGATCTGCTCGTTTATGCAATGAGTAATTCGAGGTTGGTAACAGCAAATTGTTGTTTATAAGCAAACATGGCACTGTGTAAACAAGAAGGCCTGGTCCCCAACTGGTTTGATTTCATGGTGGTCAGCAGCTGATGCATGTAACGTACAACCTTTCTGCTTCTCGAAATGTCAGAAGAATGACTATTTGTTTGTCTTGAGTTCTTCCCAGCTGTTTACTCTGTAATGCATTTGCCTCAACCTTGATTCCCTAAGAGTGGCCCCTTTCTCCTCCCTGCTCTGTTTACATTAGTCCTGCCCCGAGTGTCACCTATGAAATCTGTTGATTATTCCACCTGGTTAATGTTAAATTGCTCTTGCAAGATGATGTGTTTGTTCATAAACACAAATGCTGGGCCCCTTGTTTACTGTACCCATGGCAGCAATCAGTTATTAAACAAATATTGCTTTGTTTGCGGGTGTGAGCAGCAGTTTATCCTGCAAGGTCTGGAAAAAAACCTTTAAATGCTGGGATTTTGATAAAGGAGAAAAAGGGGAGCTTGTCCCTGGAATGTGGCTGAAACTCACTTTGGTTTGCTTTGCTTATCTTTAACTTGGGTGAAGGGGCTAGAAAGATTAGCAAGTTGTTTGGTTTTTCCAAGAGATTTCCTTAGTGTAATGATATCTATCCAGTTGTTTGCTTTTTTCAGAAGGGAGAGAGCACTCCTGCAAGATGACTAGCACAGCGGTAGACGGCTGATGGCTAGAAAATCCTGCATGGAGCAAACAAGGAGGTAGAAGGTCTAGGACAAAGATAGAGGGCTATGAACCAGGTAATCACCCCAAAAGTACAGCCTTGTGTTCTGTGTCAGCGTTTGGTCAGGGGCTTTTCGGTTTCCCTCTTTTTTCATGTTGGATTTTAATTGATGCATGCGCCCTCGATGGAGTTGGAAAAGGCAAAGCTTTCACTTTTATTTCTGAGGAGATCTGAGGAGATCTGAGGAAAATCTGTTTCAGAAGCAGAGCCGTTTGAATGGAGAGAAAATACCAAATTTAAAAACGTGCTCTGTTGCTCCTCCTCCTGTGAGTGAGATGACAGAGCTGCTTTTCTTCTTTTTATAACTGGAAAACTGCATTTACATCTGCTAATTTCTCTATGCTGCCTGTTTGTTCTTTGGTTTCTGGGAGTCCTAATTAGAGAGAGCCATCCCGGTAGTTGTTGCTTTTGAGTTGTTTTGAAAACGAGCAAGAAAAACTTGCTCACACCATCTTTGTTTTTCAAAATTATTGTTTGTTATTGTTTCTGAATGGGGCTTGGATTTCAAATGCCAGGATTTCAAATGCCAGGCAGGACCTGTTAGCACTAACAGTAAATTGTTAGGGCTATGCACACAAAGGGAGTAAACCTTCGAGTGACCTTGAGAAAGAAATGTTAACTCTTTTTTTATGAAGGTGTTGTCTATTCCTGTGTATGTGAATTCATTTGTTAAAATATGAAGGTGTTGTCTGTTCCTTTATATGTGAATTCATTTGTTAAAGTATCTTGAATATATGTTTAGAAAAGGCTGTTGAAGGATAAAATTTAATAACTGTCCTTTTCATCCCTTAGAAAAGCAAGCAAAAAAAAAAAATGGATAAAAACGTGATCTATTGTATTCCCTAGTTTGCACCAGTGATCCAAACATATTATTAGTTTGGGCTACTGGAGCAGTGTTGGGAGCAGGAGGTACCTGAAGTGTGTAAGTGTACAAGATGGTCATTAATTGACTCATGTTACTGTGATGAATCAAACCTTCACTGCCTTGAACTAAGTGAAAATAGTGAAGTGAATATGGTATTGTGCACAATTATTGGAGTTGCACCTGGCTTTGAGGTGGTTTTTGACTTCTGGAGGCTACTAGGGAGTTGAGATACTCTTTAATGGAGGCGTACATGGAGGGTGGGAGTCTTAATTCATCTACAGCCAGCACTTGATGTGAGGTTTGGTATCATCTTCTTGCAGCAATGCTGCTGCTGTCTGGCATAAACTGACTGTATTTACTAAATGCAGCTTTGGTCTTTTATTTGGTTGAATAGTTACCTGTTTGTCTGTAAGTCAGCAAGAGTTTATGCTGCAAGCTCAGAGCAGTGTGCATACAAACAAATAAGTCCTGGCTGTGAGAACAGCTCTGCAGTTTCTGTTCCTGTTTTACATAGGACGGTGGGGAGCCTCGTGTGCTGCTGTGATGCCCGGGCTGGGATGAGCAGGTGGGTACCTCCCTCGAGACACCAACCATGGGGCCAGCACTGAGGCAGCTCTGCAGCCTCTCCTACTCCTCGTCAGTTGAGTTTTTCCTTCTGGAGGAGTCACTCCTCTAGTGTGATGGTGCTCATGTCCCTGCAGTAGCAGAGTCATATGGTACAGCAAATTATGACTTCTGGTTTAGTTTGTGAGGTTTTTTCCGCTCGCCATTCCTTTTCTTCCAAATAAAAGATGATCCCAGTGATGGTAAGGAAGATTTCTGTCAAGCTCACAGCTGAAAGACAGCTCTCCCCAAGAGAGAGGAAGGAACCTCACTCTGCTGATGATGGTATGTAAATGATTACATCATATTTGCCAGTCACTTGGAAGTGGCCCAGCTCTAGAGCTTTTATGCAGTTGTGGCATGAGGTTCCTGCTGAATATGTATTTAATAGCTGTCAGGCTGAGAGGCATAGATTGAGATAGAGCTGGCAGTGCAAAGGGGGTTTGTTTATCCGAGGTGAGACTGGAAGTAGCTTCTATGTGCATGTGTAAAATGAAGGGAGAGTGCAAAAATCTAATTTGGGTAGACTTGTCCGTTGTCTGCCTAATGCTTTGGGTCTTACCTCATGGAAAGCAGTGAGACCTGTTGTCTTCACATGTTTTAGTGTGCTGATTTTTCATGGGGACCAACTCCAGATCTTTTGAACTGAGCATATGGCAACCTTTTAATGTCTGTTTCAATTAATTCTTACTGGATTTGCTTGGTCTCTATTCTTACTTGTTTGTGGCCAGCAACACCCTCAGCAGAAGAGATTTCCTTAGGGGCAACTGCACTGACTGGTTCTCTGAGAAGTTAAGTTGTTTGACCGTGATTTCACGATAAGTCAGTGTGGCACAAGTGGGATTAGGCTCCTGATTCTCCTTCCCTTCTGTTCACCGCAGCTGTCTTAAATTTCAGCTCCTGCAGAGCATCAGTCAACCTTTGACTGCGCTGCCTCCAAATGATTTCAGATTCCTGTGGCCCTGGCAATACACGCTGGTGCTGGAAAGAAGGAACCCAGGCAGTGCGAGCCACGCTTACCAACAGTGAAACAAGTTGTGCCATTGTATGTAGTTAAATAAATAAAAAATTGTCTCAGCCTGCATTGAGACAGGAGTAGGTGAGGGGGCTGTTCAGGAGACTTGAGGGTGGCAAGTGGACATAAACCCTAATAATAAACCAGGCTGGTCACCATCATGTCCCACAAGGAGGAGGGAAGGCAATCTGTGTCCTTCCCCCATTGGCCAAGGTAAGCACTTCTGGAAAGCACGAGCTTTACATTCACTGAATTTAGTTACAGCTTCATATTTTCCTCTTCCTTGTTCCTTTTTTTCCTCCCTCCCCGTGTCTCTGCATCATAGTAGCTCTACCCCATTGAGAGGGCAGGGAAGGGGAGCAGCCTTGTGTAAAATGGGTGCCAGGGCCATGGATCAGCCCACAGGGATGCTCCAAGAGCAGTGTGATTTGTTTCCCTTCCCTGGGGAGGCTTGGCACATCACCTCTGTGACGCGCTCAACCTCTGCTGACCCAAGGCTTGGGGCAGGTCCAGTCGAGGTGAGAGTGTCAGGGCTGTGCCCGTGTCAGGAGGCAGAGCCAAGGATGTGCTGTGGGTAATCCCATTTCTTCTGGACCCTTTATTTCCTAAGCACTAAATGAAATTTCAGATTTTAGATACGTCTAGACATATACAGTGCACGATAAAGTTGATAATACATTAATCATTTTTAACAACAGGTAATATGCATAATTTATGGTGTTACAGTGCTATCTTTTTTGATATTTATGATGGATAATGCTCAGTTTTTGCCCTCATATTACTGCTTTAAATTATACCACAAGAAAATTAATGAGAAAGTAGATTTATGGGTTTCATTTGTTTGTCAATTCGGAAATTAATTGGGTGTTAATTTTAGCCGTCCCTCATCAGACCAGGTCTTTAGTATGTGTGCATTACTTTGCATTCATTGAAGCCTACCTCCCATTTACTGTGGGTCACTAGCTTTGCATACATTAAAATAGCCCTCAGGCTCATTCTCTTGATTACTTTTTGAACTGCCATGCATTAGAAAATTTACGCCTTTCTGTTATAATTATGAAAATTCTCTATTGGAAGATGGTGCTTGCATAACAGCAAGTGTACAGTCTTGCTCAGCGATGTAAGATCATATAGCAAATCCCAATACGTTTTTGTTCTAATCCTAGAAAATAGCACTCTCAACAATCTTTGTTGTGCGAGTTTCATCCTTTGAAATTTCAAGGATCCATTTTAATGCATTGAATTACCTCTTTAAGCTGAGGAAATATCAAAGGATTTCACCTCGTCGCTGTCTCTTTGTTTCCTCTTTCCACGCATCCCGTGTGTGTTCCTCCCTTGCCTTGCTCCAGGTTTGCCTCTCCTCCTCCAAATGCTGCTGTCAGACGTGACTCAGCATCACTTTTCAGGACAGCAGAGCCTGATTCGCTCTGTTCGTTACTATTTTGGCTGATTCTTAAAGATGATCCTTAATTGCACTTTAAATCCCCTTCTCCTTTCTCCTACTCCTGCACAATTCAGCAACCACCAGTAATGTGTAGGCGAGTGGCCTTCAAAGGGGTAAGCATGAAGTTTTATCCAAAAAGTACCCTAATGTACTGACAGTTGATCTATAGTTAGTTAGTACATAATTATACCTAAAATACACCCTGTCAGCAGGATAAATGACGGCTACTGAAAACTCTGAAAGCATGACGGGTGTTCACCCATCTGCAATGACGAGAGTGGAGAGGTTTGTAAGTTGAGAAAGGCTGGTGAGTTCAGCATGATCTGATTTAGTTAAATCATGCCATATGTTGGGATGGCTCTTTCTAATAATCCTGCTAACCACAAGCACAGGCAGGGAGAAGTCATCTGGTCCACCTGGCTAGTTTGGACTCCCCTCCCCAGCATTATTTCTGCACTTAGCATGGTGGCAGCCCTTGAGCTGCTCATGTGAAGCTGGCTGATTCACAGTTAATTGTGACATGGTGTAATTTAGTAAATGAGCAGCTGAACATCTGTACGCCTTCCCCCACGGCACATCAAAGCCTTACCTTACACAAGGCTTTTAATTTCCACTGGTGAATCCTTTTTCTTTTCCTGAACTCATGGATGGCGGGGTGGTGCTGCTGGCTGCCCTGCCGACATAGGCACGGGGTGTCAGCTGGAGGACATGGGTGTTCTGGCACCGGCTGGGGGATATGGAAGCATGTTCCTGGAAAAATTCGGAAGTGGTGGTGGGATGTGGAGCCTGAGGTGCTTTCCCCAGCAGGGCACTTGCTCCAAAGATACTGGGACTAAAAGAGACCACCTGTGAGCTGGGAAGGGTTCTCCTGGTCCTCGTTGGTGATACCAGGCAGAGCTGGGAGTGCCAGGCTGGTCCTGCAGTGCCTGTGCTGGGGGTAAGCAGCAGCTTTGCTCATGCTCTGTGTATTGCCTTGCTGGTCATGCTCTAGAACACGTTTCGTTTTCAAGAGGTAAAATCCTGTCTTTGCAGTATTGTGTTGTTGTGGAAATGCTGCCAAACATTGCTTGTTTTTATTTGTTTGTTTGGTTTGGTTTTTTTTTAATAATTGCACAGAGAAGCGCTCTAAAGTTAGTCTTGAGCCCGTTTTGGGGAACTGCTTGTAAAAAATAGGTGAAACATTTACTTATGAACCATGCATGTACAAATAATATACCTGCTGGAGAATTTCGGGGTAGATCTTGTGATTTGGTCACTCACTTAAAACTGATTTTACCATTAGCTCTTCTGCCTGTAAACGTAGAAATACATTTTATAAATCTGTGTTGTGTTTAATTTACGTGTCCTTTCATGGCTGGGCCAAGTTCTTTAAGGGCATTTATTCTGCTTCATATAAATAATTGATCAGCCAAGTTAATTTACTTCTGCCTGACTTGGTCAACCTTAATTAACTGCCCTGGAATAAAGACTGAACTTTTTGTTAGCTTAAAATCTTTCCCAAGTGTGACAAAGAAGGGTTGCATTATGACAACATTTTTGCTCCAGCACTGATCCCAGGGGACAAAAATGCTGAATTATCTTTATGTGCATTATATGTATTTGTAAACACCTCCAAGTACTAATAGCTGAAATAAAATCATCAGTCTCAGAAGAAACTTTGAAACATACAAGCTGCCTCGTGAATCTGTAGTGCAGATTGAGTATGGAAGCATATTAAAACAGAGATTTTAAGGCTAGAAGACCCCAGTGATCGTTTTTTAAAGGTGATGAGATGCTTATAGATATAGATTGATGCTTATTCAGTAGTGTTAAAATTGTCTCACCAGATGCCTCCGTGTAAAGTGTGGTATCTAAAGACATCTGACTATCAGTCTCTGAGTCTTTCAGACTTCCAGTGGGTCCTTATTCTGACAGGTGCTTCAGTCAGTAAATCCTCCCTCATGCTGACATTAAACAATTGCTGCTTAGTCTTTAGAAACTATAGTGGTAGAAGAATGGCAGAAATGGCACACTTCAGCGCCCACCTCCTGCCTACTAATCTCCATGCTTAACCTTGCTCATCTTAATAGTCCAGTGGAGCTGAGATGTGTGTCTGCAGCATCTGTTTTTTGCAGTGTTGTGGACATTAATGACTTTTTTTTAATGGATTAGCACAGAACCTTTTCAAAGTTAGGATTCCTTTAGGTTCTCTTTTTTTAGCCTCAAAATGCCAACACAGGAGTCCTCAGAAAGGTAATTTTGATTCATCCAAAGTTCACATCTAACCTAATTTTGATCATGCCTTTAAGAAATTGGGTGTCCCCTACTTCTGTCCAAGTCATCTGGAAGATGATTAGCTGCTGTCCTCCTGTTGACAGAGTGCCTTTCTTTGATTCCACTCCTCTGAAATTTTACTCCATTACCTTGAATGTAACATTTCCACCAAGGGGACAGGCCCAAGTGAAAGACTTCGACTTTGTATTTGACTGTACATCAAAGCTAGAAAAGGGTTTGTGCAGGTTAAATCCGGAATCTCAAGACACTGATCACTGTTCTGAAATTTTTAAACCAAGCTGACCTTAAATCATATCAGAACAGTTCTTTTATTATGTGCTCCTTGATTTCAGGATATAGTTTTACAAGCTGTTGTTTATACTGCAGCTTAGCTTTGGTCCCTTCATATGGGAAAAACATCTTGTGTCACCTTTAATAATTCAGAGTCATTCTGTAACCCTCATAACATGAAATACCATAGAATTTTTATAGAGAGAGAAAAAAGACACTGGTAAGAACCCACATTTTAAGCTTTAAAAATATTTTTTCCTTTGCAAAATTGATAGGAGAACCATTCTGGTTTTTGGAACACGTGAGATGGATGTGCTCTTTTGCCAAATTTCTTAAGTCAGAACATGGTCTCTTGCATGTCACAGAAGCGGTTATGGAATACTGTTATTTCCTATAATAAATCATTATGCATAACAGCTTCTTCAGCACTATTTTGGTTATTTAGGGTTGTATTCAGAGCAGAGTCAGTTTGTGATACTAGACCTGGAGCATCAGTTCAGTTCCCTTAGAACCTAATCACGTTGCATAAAGTCAACCTTGCTTTGATTTTTTCTTTCACAATTTTGAATGACAAACTTCAGTAATAGGCTCCTGTAAGGCCATCTCTGCTGTACTGGGAAGAGACAATTATCTCAGCCATCCTTGGTGTATGATCACCTCAGCTCATTTAGGTGTGCTCAAAAAGACAAACAATAATCATTCTTGCAGAAAGCTCTTGCAGGTTGATTTTCATGACATGACACTTAATGATCAAACCAAACTGTGATTATTTATGTCAACTCATATTTGACTGCGGTGAAGAAATAAACAGTTTTATCTTTTTTCCCTTGAAATTCCCATTTTCTATCAGAGGTATTTTAGCAAAGTGCTTTTGTTTTGTACAGAGATCCAGTTAAATTATATTGAAATGGACCACTTGTAGATGTGTGGTTTTAAAGCAAAATTTGCTCAGAGGTGTTCACGTCTGCTTTTAAAATAATTTTTTAAAACTTCAAATATGGTTTCTTGTCAAACTCTGTTTCCAGCTTTGTTTCCTTGGTAGCTGCTTCTGATTCTGTAGGATGATCACAACCAGTGGAGGGGCCAGGGCCAGTCTGTGCAGCTCAGCTGGTAACTGGCTGGGGTTCTTCAAAAGGTAAAACAGAACATGAAATTTGTCATGGGAAAGGTTCTCAATATGATCTTTTTGTGACCAAATACAATAAATACTACATCTTTTTCTTAGTCCTGTAGGTTGGAAAAATTGTAGCAATTTTTACTGGTTTTTCTTTCCAGGAGCATTTTGCAGTCCTAGAGACAATAAATAATTTCTTAACCAGTTTGGTTGTGAATTATTTTCTGTGTCCTGGAGATATTCTGCTCAGAAGGGCAAGCCAACAAATCGTGATCAGGCAGTGATGGATCTGCTCCTCAGTGGTGCCCATTCTTCTTGCTGCTGTCACAAGCACCTCAGAGCTTGGCTTGGTGCTTTTTCTAAACCTCCTGGTAGTTTATCCAAGTTCTTGCTTCCAGTTTGTTGCATCAGAAGTGTTGGAAAATCAGATGCACTTTGCTGTTCTGACACACTGGTTTTAGCATCTCTTTTTACCACAGAGTTTGCTGGAGGCATCTTCCACCAGTTCTGTAGTGTGTCCTTTGTCCATTGGTTTTGGGATGTGCCACCCACCATTACTGTCGTGCATCAAAACAGTCAAAGACACAACTCTCTGGGTTTAACCTGCTCGCCCAGTCTTACCTTGTGGTCGTCCTTCTCCTCATCTGCTGCTGAGATAAATTAATGTAATGCTCAATTTTCTTCAATTGAGACTTGACCCCAAATTTGGGTGGAAACAGAAAGCGATTGCATCGATTCTTTATTTTTGGTTTGTCTCTGGTTAAAACAGGTATGTCCTTTTTAGTAGTGTGGCATTTAAAAATTGCACAGTGTACCCTTGAGTGACTTGTAAGCTGTCTGGAGACTCTCACTCCTGTCTCTTCTTCCAAAGCAACCTGTGCCATGCAGTGGCTGCCTGATGTGTAATCCAGCCTTGTCTCTTAGATGTACACGCTTGTTTATACCTTACCATACTTGTGGGCTTTTCTTAGAGTGGTGAAAATGAAAAACACGCCATACTTGGTCTGTGTTGGAGCAGGATCATGTTAAAACCAAAAAGTATTTCCTAATGGTGTTGGGAAACTGTAGGTTTGTTTAGATCTCTGGAGCTTTTACAGGGAAGTTGACAGAAGCTTTATAATGAGCCTCTGAGCCCTTTTGTCCCCTGTCATAATTTGAAGATTTAACAAAACAAATTGAAAGAAGTTTCCATAGATCAGCTGAAATTTATTTAAATGTAATCAGAATGTTTGAATCTGTTCTACCGCCATCCATGTGCTTGGGTGTGAATAGATCCTGTCACGATTGGAGCAGAGTCTGGGTAACGAGTGGCTCATCCTCCTTGGACATGAGTCAGCAAGGAGTGCTGACACATTGTTTTCTCTCACCCTTTCTGATTGGTATTTTCCCTTATATGTTGGAAGGGAAGGGATTTTCCTTCTTTCTTTTGATTTGAGGTAGTTACCAAATTCAAACAGGTTGTGCCTTGAATATAAAGCATCTTACTTTGAAGTGAACTACCCTTCACAGGGGCATTGGGTTCACATGTGCACGTGGTGAGTTAGAGTGGAGTAGGCAAAGTGCTCGGGACACTTGGCTTTCCATATCCCAGCTTCCCTGGTAGGGATGAGAGAAGGAATGCAATGGGAGGAGAGGTATGGGCTGGTGGAAGTCCCACAGGTTAATGGAATTTAAATCCTGGAACTTGAGGCTTTGCAGGTGCAAATAATTCTGAAACAACTTATCATAATATCTCCGAGCAGTTTGCAGCTGAAAACTGGCATTTGTGCTTTGTTTGGGGGGTCTTGTGCATGGATGCTAATGTTAGTTCCTGAAGAAGTGTGAATCCCAGGAGTCCTGGAGTGAGGAAGCAGGCATTTGTCCTCATCCTCGTTGTTGGGCTTGTGACCCAGGGACACTGTTGATGAGCACACAGTGTATGGCACCCGGGGAGAGGCATCCACCAGTCGAGAGGATTGGTTGTGAGGAGCTGTGGTGCCAAGGTGATGTTTAGCCAAATAACACAGGAGACTCCTCACTGAAGTGACATAGAGCATCCAAATTCAAACCAAATTCATAGCCAAAAACTTGGCCAACAAAACCAATTCTGTGAGCAGTTGTAGCAGTTTTCTCCAAATGAAAACTGATTGTGTCCAGCACATCCCAGACTCAGCCTAAATTGCTTCAAAATAATAAAAAGTGCTAATTCAGCACTATCATGGTGTAAATGGAAACCAAAATAATGAATGATCTGCTTCACCTCCCTGCCCCTACACAGTGTATATCACGTTTTTGATATTGTCCATCATATGTTGCCAAGAATGACTCATCTGTTTCAAAGGAAAGCATCCAGATGCAACTAGAGAAATTTAATTATGGATTCTGTGTGTTCGTTCAAAAATATTTTTTTTTCTCTAAGGGAAAAAAGATGTTGAGCGAATACCACTATATTTAGAAGAGAACTAACTTACTAAAATTATAGCTGTACCAACGGATAAATAAACATAAACTAGTAGCATGAACCATTAATGAAAGATAAATCGTATGAAGGAAAATGACATATGTTTACAGTTTTGGCAGGATTTAAAACAGGGCATGTCTCCTTATATACAGCAACTGTTTTAACAGCTGCTTTTTTTTTTTTTTTTTCCCCTCCCCTAAATTATTTCAGGTTTTTGAGTCATGATGCAAGAATCTGGGACTGAGACAAAAAGTAACGGTTCAGCCATTCAGAATGGAGCGAGCGGTGGCAACCATTTACTAGAGTGCAGCCTGCGGGAAGTGAGATCAAACGGCGAGACACCTTCCGTTGAAATTGGGGCTGCAGATTTAGCACATCTTCAGCAACAGCAGGTACTGTAAGATGCATTACAAGTTTCCTACCTACAGAAAAAGCATGAAGCGTTTAACCCTCCCCTCTCATACCTTTCCAGTTTGCCAGGCAGAGGATGCTTTTAGGACTTGCCCGTGACATTCTGTACGTTTTTGTCTGTAGGGGATTGCAGTTGTTAATGTAAAGGGAAGTGTTGGACTTTTCTTGCAGGGCTCCCTTTTAATCATTCCCTGGAAACACCCAAAGATCAGGGCTTGCTTCCGTTGCCTGAATGTGTGGAGTCTGGTGGCAGTGCTTGGGTGAACTGCTGTATACAAATAACTGGTTTCCAAAATATGTCACTGTGTGGAAAGTACACTAAAGTTAAGTATTGTTTTTGCAACAAATTTTAATATAACCTAGCAACCTCTATCAACAGAATGCTTTCTATTAGTGAGAAAGACTGCAGAGGTATCTGCTGCGCAAAACGTCAGAGTAAATAAATAAATACATCCCATGTCAGTACTCGTCAACTCAGAAGAATCACAACCAAATTATGCGTTTTGCCTTGGTATTTTAATTAGTGTATTTTCTGGGAAGCGACCAAGTTCACAAGTGGAAGTTATCCACATAATACATTTTGAATTTTTCTTTTCCCTAATAAAATTCTGAAGCCCTCTGAGGAAACTTTAACCAAAGTCTGGGCATGTATCATTAATGTGTTTGGGAACAAAGGCTGCAGCAGAGCCATGCTGAATACACTCATGCCTAACCCTCTCTAATGCAATAAGGATTCTTAAAACCTTTTAAATAAGCGATTGGCAGCTGGTTAAGACTCCCCTAAGTGTGCAGTGATCTTTTTAGCAGGTTGTTGCAGAGAAGAAAAAAGCTGTGCTCAAAAACAAAGCAAAGGCTTGGAGAGGAGCGAGGCGCCCCATTTGCCAACCTAAGACAGAAAGGTTCTGTAATTAAACAAGTCAGAAAAATGGATGATACTAAATGCATGGACTTTGGTTGTTTCAATCATTTTCATTCTACAGGTTTTTACTTGAAGTGAGAATACCATCAGTGAGAAAATCACAGCCATGCTGAATTCATTACTGCAGTAGTCACACAAAACCACGGATAAAATTTCAATAACTGCAGGCCACAGTTGAGTAAACAGTTGCACTGAAACTTAATTCCTGTTGACTTTTCCCTCATTCTTTGCCAGGGGCACATTCTGATTCGTAGTGCAAAGACAACAGGGGTTACAGCTTTGATTAATATAGGACAGTAGAAGAGGAGTGGAACAGTAAAATATGTTCAACACAAAGGTCTTGTCTTAAAAAGGCTTCGTATCAAAATGAGTTAATTTTGCTGTGTTTTCCATAGGAGCACTGTGGAATTTTCCAATGCTGCTTCGTGCAGAGAGAAACAGGGAGAGGGGGTCATGCACACATGTGCACAACATAGACCACAATGGCCCAGACCTCTGCTCCTACCACCAGTTACTAACCCTGTGCTAGGGCTACTCCACAGCCACCCAGAGGGCTCCTGCCACCTCAGATAACGTCGTCATCTCCTATGTAATGGGTTGTGTCATTCAACAGCCGCCCATTCGGTCAATTAAGGAGTGGCACCCATTCATTCCACATTTTGCTGGTCCTCCAGCCCTCCCCAAACAGTGCCAGCACAGTCCCGAGTCCTGCCAGCCCACTGGGAGCAGAGCTGGGGATAGGGATGGGATTGCCAGGCTCAGGATTGCTTTCACACAGCTCACATTTTAGCTTGGAGTTTATTTATCCTCTGCCAGTACAGTAAATGTGGTTGGGGATCTTGCTTTTCTCCAAGTTCTTAAAAGACCTTTATGTTCTGTGTTTGAATTCTGCCGTTAATTGGTTTTGATGACTAACTTCTCCATGGAGTTTATCTTTTATAAAACAAGTTGATTGCAAAGTTTAAAACAGTTATTTAAAAAAAAAAAAACAAACCACCCAACAAACCCAAACCTGATAGTAATAAAAGGGTAATCAGAGCTAGCATAAAAATACCAATCTTGGTGTTTGGAAAATATTTTTAAATGCTGAAAAGAAGAAAACCCCGTTGTTTTCAGACAGCTAATGCAAGCATTTACAGATACACATACAACATGGAGCATAATGTTTAGATGTTTCTCTGTATACAACATATGCTCTCAGGTCACTTAACAGAATGCGTTCTACAAAACGCTTCTTCAATACAAATGAATGAGTTCTGAATTAAACAGCTATTTCTTAAGAGCATTTCATTCAAATCTTTTCATTTTGCCACCTGGCACTTGTTTTGTCTGAAAAAAAATCAGTGGTGGGTAGTTTGAGCTTTGCTGCTGTGGTTGGTTGTGTATTCCCATGATGAGCATGGCAGAGCAGTGAACCTGGACATACAGGGTTTGTGAAAGCATCTGTGCTGAATTTCAGGTCACATTTTTTGTGAAATTTATGCATTTATAAGGACTAATAGCTTTGTTAGGATGAGAGAGGAAAACAGAAATGCTTCAGGGTTTTTTTTTTAGGAAGTTTTAATGGGTTTGCAAACTTGTAAATATTTTATCCTGGAAAAATACGGAGCACCACAGATGTTCATGTTTGCAGGAGCAGTGTACGGTGTGATCAGTCTTGTTGTAAGTGCAGGGAAGACTTGTAGGACAAGTTTTATACCTCCCATGTCATGTTAGGGTAATCCTGCCATGCAAGGCAGGTGAGAGTGATGTGATGCTCAATTATTTTAGTATTAGCAATCTCATAAAATGTACTGTTAAGCTGGGAGTAGCAAATGTAGGGATGAGTTCTGCTATGTATAATAAAGCCAAATAGCTCCCAACTGATGTTTATATATGTAATCATCAATTAAGAAAACCAAAGCAATACAAGTGACTCTTCAGTCAAGGGACAAGACATCTGTGAAAAAGTTGGGTAAAAATGAAAATACATAGGGGAGAAGTTGCCCCTAGAATCAAAGTACAAGGGAAGGCAAACCTTTTCCCAAAGTGTTTTGGCACCTGCTGAGGGTAGGAGAGATGGCCTTCCCACAGGTTCTGGAGGTCAGCATCTCATGGGAATGATTGTCAGGAGGAGGTGGAACGAGCAGGGCTTTGGTGACCTGCTTATAAAGCCTGGAGTAGGCATGAAGGTTACATTTGATTTCCCTGAAGAGATTGGAGTGGGCATTTGGCATGGGGTCAAATGCAGTGGGACTTGGGAGCTTCCTCCTGAGGTGCCCACAGAGTCATAACCAAGGGATGGGGCAAAAGACCTGGGAATGGGGTACCAGGCAGTCTGACAACATCTGTTGGCTCTGAGGCATCATGAGAAACATCTGGGAGGTGCAAAATGAATGTTGGAGTCACCTGTAAGCTGAAGGTCAGGCTGGGCAAGGGAGGCTTGGGCAGAAGGTATGTAATGATGGGGTGACTCTTGCCTACCAAGCAGTAATAAATAGAGACTCATGGGGACACACTGCCTTTTAAAGTACATGATCACAGCTGCTTCAGTGGTTTCTGACGTCTACTCAAATAGAAGGTTTGATGCCTCAGTCCTAGCCAGTTCTTTTTTTTTTACTCTTTTTTTAAAGCTTATAAAATAAATATTATTTATTGCTTTTTATTTTTATCCTCAGGACTATTCATTAAAGTGTTCTTCACGTTATTAGCGGCGAAGCAAGACTATGAATTGAACAAAGAGAATGATTACAAAGTTGAATCCTGATATATAGCAGCAAGACACCAAGCGCTGTGTTGCATGGTGGCAGAAATACAAACCTCTCCACATCAATAGCAGGATCCACTTTGATACTGTAACTTCAAGTACTGCCCCACGAGTATAAAACTCAGTATCTTTGTCTAATCCAGAATGCTTTTGAACTTTGAGGAGGTATGACTTTAATAGTAATTTGTTGACAGATTAGCTGCAGAGATTGCAAAGGGTTTATTTTGCAGAACTGGCAGGCTCGTATCAGTGTTCTCTTAAGGAAAAAAACACACACTGCTGTTTTGCAATTGCTTGCATTTATTGACAACCTGTGCTGAGCAGGCAGAATCGGAATGTTTGGATAATGTAAACCTATAGCTTGTCTGATGGAGTGTAGTGTACTTTTAGGTAGTGCATAGATTGCTTGATAAAAAGGGTTACAAGGTGACTGTTTATGACAAACTGGAGTAGCAACACAAACGCAACTGGTATATGGAGAAAGAAGGAGGAGGTTTATATAAAGAATTGTGGGGAAATTTCTTTTCTTCACTTTGTCTTTGAGCTGAGCTATACTATAATTATGAAGTGTCACTTCAAGCTTTCTGAAGAATTTAGATAAATACTAGTTTTGCCATGTGTCCGCAAAGTGAGGAAAAAAAGGGGGTTTCCTTGAAAAAAACAGACCGCATTATATTCTGTTTGGTACTTTTATTCCAGTAAATGTATACAAATGAAAAATACAGTTTTGTTCACATAGAGAAGAATGTTTGATAGACAAAAGATCAGTTCTGTTAGATTCTGTTGTTTGTGCCCATCAGTGACTGCAGTTGGGGTGTGTGGTGTTGATGTGACAATGCCACAGTTGGGCACTTTGGTAATAGTTGTTTCATGAAATGTTGAGATGTGAAGTGTTAGACCGAGGAAAGTGAACTCTAGAGGGAATACATGGGTTCTTCAGTTTATGTTCTGTTCAAAGACAAGAGAAATTTACAAGAAGTGGGGGATTCGGTGTATTGTTGAGAGGCTGCTTTAATTGGGCAGATCAAAAAGAAGATTTGAATAGAAAGACATCTGAATATATCACAGTGTAAATGAAAGTAATGTAATTTTTTTTTTAAATTGGTGAGTTTCATCTAATTTCGAAAACTCGTGAGGAGAGGTTACAAACGGCATCAGGAGTTTTACGGTCCCATTGATCATGATGTGGACTTATCTCTGTAGAGCAAAACTGCTAAATTAGATCCAAGATAAAGTCTTTGTTTCATATTGACATAACTGGGTTAGACCAAAATTGTTTGTTAGACTTTGAGGGAGCGTCCGTGTTGAGTCATTTTGTCCAAAGAGACATAAAGCCTAATTATTAAACTGCTGTTGCTATTGAAGGAGCCATTTTAAAGTATAGATTAAACTCCATGCAGGCTATTGGATTGTGTCTGATTTTGTATTGTAGTACCCTGATAATTGAAGATTACAACATGGTGAAAGGATGTCTGCATCTGTAGAGCTTGTGCTGTTTCATCAGAGAATGTGAGAAACAACTTTATGCTCCCAGTAACTTTGTGTTTTGTCATTCAGACTTTTCCCCCAAGTTCTCCCATCTCCCAATATTGAATGGAAGGTGACATGATGTCTTTTTAGTCATTCAAATCTAATAACTTTTAATCTGAAGGTTAAGTAGTGAGATATAAACTAAGAGACGATAATATCAATTTTATGTTCACTGAAGGGCACAATATACCTCTTTCTAGTAGAGGGAAAATTGTGCGTAAAATGTCTTTTGCTTTTCAATGGAAAAGCTGTGGCTCTGAGAGCTTAGGAATGAAGCTGCACTGGAAAAATTAAATAAGTTTTAACATAGGCTGGCTACCTTGCCTGGATTTTAGAATCAATGATTTTTTCCCTTAATAATTCAATTTTTAGATCTCTTGTCAATGAACCATGCTGAGAACATTCCCACAGCATTCTCTATCCTCACTATTACTAATGTCTTTGTTATAACTACTTATTGACATCAACAAGCCTTAAATTTTCTCTAACTGTTGAAGGGTAAGGGGAAACTACTACTTAGTTGCACTTACTGAGATTATTATTTTCTCTTTGTCTTGGTTTTGTTTTATTTTGCTTCTGAGGTCTTTGATAAATAACTGCATAAACCTGAGTCCTCAGAGCACCTTGACATTGGCACCAGAGCTCTGCAGTTGTGTGTGCAGGTACAGGCGTGGACATGCAGAAACTGGGTTGTTAGACATGGAATCACCTGGGTTGTGTGCACGTCCAAATCCAGAAGTCCTCTGTAACAGGCTGTGGATGTCTATTTCTGTATTTATTTATTTATTTTACAATAGCTGCTTTTAGTTGTGCAGGTATATTAAGATCATGCAGTAATCATTTAGGTTTCTGTGGGCTCTTTGAAGAGGTGTAGCTTCTGAAATATGTTTGCGGGGTTGTTTTTTAGCCTTGCATCTCCTATGAAAATTCAGAAGTGGTATGTTTGTTCCCAGCTGTTTTCGTAGGTGTACACTCTCCCCTTGTATTTGCCTATGCTTACTCATAAGCAGTAAAGTTACACATTCAGGAGTGTTGTTTAGGGAAAGTCCTCAAAGGAATGCTTTAAAGCTGTTACCCAGCACGTGTATACACTGGGAAAGGCATTCAATAAGCATCAGATGTAAATTAAAAGTCTATTTCAAGAGATTGATGTTATTAAAGTTTGAGAGACTATTCCTCCTTCAATGGTCTTCGTAGTTTAAGGGCTGTCTAACAAGTGGTGCAACCACTTATTTATAGCAAATACATATATCTATATCAAACTTAAAATGGTAATGTGCCTATGAAGGTGTAAAGCAGCCTTTAATTCACATGGAACTGTTCCTCATCATGGCTTTTAGCATTGCAAGATGCTTAAGCATGTGCCTAAATGTAAGTGCGTGACTAGTCTGATTAAGGTCATTGGTACCTCTCATGCCTGTAAAATTAGGAATGTGCTTAAGTACCTTGCTGAATTAAGGCTTAAATAATTTCACACTAATAAGAAGTTGCATGGATTGCTGATATCTTAGAAGTAATTTAACTTTATTTGGAGATGCACTGCATGTAGGGAGATTGTTTGGCAGTGCCTTAGGAGCAGCAGTGGAATTGCAGTTTTTCAGTAGTGTAGCCCTTGATTTGGGTGGAGTTCTCTCTGACTTTAAAACATTTAAGTAAGAGCAGAGTCAAATGCCATGGTTTCCTGTGTGATGTTCTTTCTCCCATGAAGCTCCACTGGGTATCCCAGCAAGTGAGAAGAATATTAATAGCACTGTTGTAATTTACAACAGTAATGTTGTAAATAAAGATTGAGATACGAAGCAAAAATGCAGAAATCGTGAATACTTTTCATGAGTTTATTTAACTGTATAGCACCCCATTAATTAAAAAAAAATTAACAGAAGGTATTTTTTGAAGGCTTAGTGTAAACAGCGACATTATATAATGACAGTTTTGTAGGACAGTGTTGCTTGTTTTGTTGCTGCATTCTGTATTTTGTTAGCCATGTTCCCTTCATTTCCAAAACATAAACTGTATTCGCAACCTGTTTTAAATAGTGCAAATATATCTTTTCCCCCCCCATGAAAGCTATAGATTGTGTCTGTGGAGTGTATAGTCCAAGACATCCCTGAAGCCTGGGGCAAGTGCCAGCTTTATTACAAGTTGGGCTTTTCAATTTATTTTTAATCATATTTCTTATTTTGCTTTTAAGGTGGTGTGTTTGTTTTCTTTTTGTTTGTTTGGGGTTTTTTTTTGTTTGTTTCAGGTTTTTTTGTTGTTCTTCTGGCAAACTAAAAGTAGAGTTGGTAAAATGAAGGTTGGGGAGAGTTGGACTATTTAATCTCTCTGACAACATGTTTTAAAACTCATCAGTGCAGTTCTCCCCTTTGGCCTCAGCTCTCACAGCATGTTCCCAGGCAAACCAAGGAGAAGGATGCAAGAAATGGATATAATTCCTTGTGTTCTGTGTGCTGACCTAATCCTGATTCTCATTTAATGACTGTAGGATTGAGGACTGGGATGGTTACAGACAGAAGTGTCTCTGGGCATGTGGCTGCATGCCTGGAGATGGGTGATTTTTGCTGGGTAGAGCCCTGTAGTTCCAAGTTTGGGTGACCTCTTTTGATCCAGCTTCAAGGCTGAACTAATTCTTATATGCAAGTTTGGGACCTTCTTACCTTATTTAATAAAATAAGCAAGTTTTTGGAAAGATTTCTTTTTTTCTAGCAAGAGGCATCATTATCAAGGGGCACAACACAAATGTTTCAAATTTGGAGATGCAGAGCAAGGTCACAGTTTGCCTCCAGAATCTGAAGTAATCAGGATTTTATTTCAGATAAAACCTTTGGGGCTGATACTTAAAAAACACAGTTTTTAACTGGCATTACGCAATTTGCTATGGGTCGCTTAGCCAAATATTTGTGTATGGGTCTCTTTTTTTTTCAAAAAGACTTGCCAAAGTTCAGGTGGGATTTCAGGCTTTGACAAACTCTACCTGGAAATTAAGTGCAGGAAAGGAGCGGAGGGGGAGAAATCTTGTGTATTTGAGTTACAATGATCACAAGCTAAAGGAATGTTGTTGCTGTTGATGTGCTCAAATCAAGTTTTCCTTAAATTTTCCTTGTTATTATCACTGGTACCAAAAAGCCTCTGCCAGGAAAGAACTGCAGTGCTAGCGAGATGTTGTAAGACCACTGACTGTCTGACATTCTTGCTTTTTTCCTCCTTTTCCAGTATTCGGTGAGATACGTGCTGAAATAGGGGTAGGGTCCCCAGCTGTTCCCAAGGGCTGTGTGGGCAAAGGGTAGACCTTCCCTAGTACCTTCTGGCATCCTTAATCAGCAGCAGATCCACAACTTCGAGGGGATTGGCTGCTTTCTCATGGATGAAGCTCAAGCATTTGTGTTTTCAAACCATCATCGTTTTGTATTTCTGTTTCCACATAATTAAGTGATTCACTGAAGGAGAAAGGTCAGACAGGCACGAGGAAGGAGAATGGAACTTGTTATGAAGTACTGGGGCCCAGCATCTTGCAGGAAAAATTAGAAATAGGATGGGGTATAGTTTTCCTCGTGGATGTGAAAACATTTGGAGCACTCAGATTCTCACAGTCCAGTCTTAGCAGTCTCCAGGAGAATTCTTCTGGCCTCTGCTTAAACGAGAAACCTGATCTAAAGATGAGCTCACCTAGGAAAAGTTCTGGGGTTTGGCTGTAGTTTATCTTGACTTAAGGATGGAGCAACTCTCCTAGGAGGAAAGGCTAAGAGAATTGGCATTGTTCAGCCTGGAAAAGAGAAGCTTCAGGGTGACCTAACTGCAGTACCCAGAGGGATCCAACAGGGAAGATGGAGAGAGACTATTTACAAGGGCCTGAAGTGACAGGAAAAGAGGGAATGGCTTCAAACTGAGAGTATGTTTAGATTGGGTATTAGGAAGAAATTGTTTACTGTGAGGGTGGTGAGACCCTAGCATGGGTTGCCCAGAGAAGCTGTGGCTTCCCCGTCCCTAGAAATGTCCAAGGCCAGACTGGACGGGGCTCTGAGCAACCTGGTCTAGTGGAAGGTGCCCCTGCCCATGGCAGGAGTTAGACTAGATGAACTTTTAAGTCCCTCCTACCCAAACCATTCCGTGATTCTATGTTGTATTGCATTGCATACCCACTCCTTTACTATGTTGTCCCTCTTTAGACTCAGGGAAGGATGGACAGACGTGTATGGAAAGCAACTCTTCTGGATTTTGTTGTGAAGTCTACATTTTTGATTAAAAAGCTGATTAAGACACTGTCATTTTATCCTCAGTTGTAGGCTAAGCATAGTATTTTTATTTGGTAGGTTGTGTGCCGTGCTGCAGTAAAGGATTCCCAATGGGAATGTGTGCTGCACTTGGAGTGCACATGCAGAGCAGGTGGGAATGGATGAAGGCATCTGATCTGCTGAGCATGCAGGTGTGGGAGCTCAGTGTTTGTGGCAGAGGTGCTCTGTGGCTGGGAGAAACCATACACTCCATCCCCTGGAAAAGCTGGCTGTGGCATTCCCTTGTAGGTGAAGTGTTTTCTGTGTGGTCACAGGGAGGGTTTGCTACAGGTGAGCCTCTCCAGTGCTGCATTTTTTTGTCTGTTCATGTATTCAGTGTTCTTCTCTCTGAATGGCTGTGCTGGTTTCTTCCCAGCCATCAACCCAGACATGGTATTCAGGTAGCAGAAACACTTGTTTTGTTCAGGGAAAACACCCTTACTTCCTGACTTCCTATAGCTGTAATGCTGTATTACAGATCCGAAAGAAAACCCTCCAAGTCAATAAACAACAAAAACCAGACTTATCTTTTACAGTGTTCTTGCAACAAATGTAAGGTTATAACACTAAAGCAGGTTTTATTAAATCTAGGCGTGAATCCATGTTGAAGAAATAATCCACTGCTTCTTTTCTGCTTCTTGTCTTTTTAATTAGTGCTGGCAATGGGATTGTTAGCTTTTAAGATATGGTAAATATGAGCCTATTAATATTATTGAGTATAATATTCAACAAGGTACAGGGAATGCTGGTAAGTGTAACTGTTTTATAGAGGAGCTAAACCCAAGCTCTTCTCTGACAAGTCTTCCTGTACGACTGCCAGGGTGATGCCCATGTTGGCAGCCCTTCTCCCTGAAACAACCATCCTAGTGGATGATGTGGGACCCCTTGCTACTTAGTCCAGTCTGACAGGATGGGTTTGAGCCCCTTCCCACAACACAGTGAGTGTTTGGAGTTTAAAATAGTTCTGACTCCTTCTTTTCCTTGAGAAGTGATTCACCAATTCCTCTGATTAATGCTTTTTGAAGTGTTTTGCTCTTGGTTTCAGTCTCTTAACTTGGGCAAGGACTGGATTATAAGGGTTTAGCAGTGATTAGCTCTGTTTACAGTTTTTTTTTCTTTGCTCTGAAAAGCAGGTACAGTGTTTGCTTTGCTGAGGGGTTTTGTTTTGCAGGGTTTCTGTTGACCACCTGCTTTTTTTCCTAATTGGTTACAAGGACAATTGCTAGGCATAATAAATAAAAGATATGGTCTTCCAAGGCTGTGTCACAGGGACTGTACGTCAAAGATTCATAAACTGTGAGCAAAAATATGTTCCTTTCCTTGGGGGCAGGGAAGTGTGTGCCATGTTCACGTTTGGAGATCCTTCCAAGGTCGCTGAGAGCCCGTGGTAGTAACTTCTCTAGTGCTGGCTGATGGCCTGGCTGGGCTGCAGCCATGCTCAGAACAGGGCAGCCCACCAGCTCAGGTTTGCTGTGAACTCCTCTCTAGACTTCACCTTTCTCTTTGTGGATTTTGGAAAAAATACACTTTTTTTCAGTCTTTCTGTGCAGACCAAAGGCAGGAGCAGAGTGTGTCTTTGATGCTTCTTAGTCTGCCTGATATGTATCTCAGAGACCTGTCAATGTGTGTTTCGCTCATGTCTATCAGGGGCTTCTGATGCTTAAATGTCTATTAGGAAGCTTCTTCCCAATGCCTGGTGAAAATGCTTATTGTAGAATCATCAATGGTTTGGGTTGGAGGAGACCTTAAAGATCATCTTGTTCCAATCAGTGCCATGGGCAGCAACACCTTCTACTAGACCAGGTTGCACCAAGCCCCATCCAGCTTGGCCTTGAACACTTCCAAGGATGGGGCATCCACAGCTTCTCTGGGCAACCCATGCTAGGGCCTCACCACCCTCACAAGGAAGAATTTCTATCCTAACAACTAAGCTAACCCTGTCCTTTGTAATTTTGAAGTCATTCCGCCTTGTTCTATTGCTACATGCCCTTGTGAAAGTCCCTCTTCAGCTTTCTTGTAGGCTCCCTTCAGGTACAACCTCATCCCTCTTCTGCCCTTAAAAGAGAGCAGATCGTCTCCTTTGTCTTTACAGCATCCTTTTTGATACATGAATTCTGTTCCCATGTCTTTACCCTGGTTCTCTTCAGAAATGAAGCAGTCAGAGCTTTGTCCTATTTCTTCATCCTATTTTCCAGACCTGTGGTCAGTCTCGTCACTGACTTCTGGACTGCCTCCAGTTGTCTTGAATTGCAGTGCTCCAGTGACTTGATCCTGCAGCTGAAGTCTTGCTGGAGCAAGTGGAGACAGTGAATCTCCCAGTGTATAACTCACAGGCAGAGCTCTTGTTTATGCATCTGACTGTGGTACATGGCATTTGTGCAACAGCACGACCCTGTTGACTCATATTCAACTTGTGATCCACTGTAATCCTTAGGCTTTCTTTTCCCCCTGAAGAAGTGCTGTTTAATCAGTGGTCTTCCTTGCTGTATTTACAAAGTTTGGGTATTCCAGCTGAATTGTATCATCTTCTAATTTATCCTTAATAAATGCCATCTCATTTTTACAGACAATTTTTTCCACTTTTCCCTCCATCATCTTTAAAGTCTCTCACAATGTAATATCATCCACAGATTTTCTGAGTTGTCCATTTTTTCATGTGTGTTGTTCTTAAAAAAACATGGACTTCTTCAACATGCTTGCTGTGTGGTTCCATCTGAGAACACACCTAACAGTAATTTTGTTCAGATTGTGTTTTCCTATTGTGTTTTTGTTTATGAAAATGTCCTTTGAGATAGTATCAGAGTCTTTACAGTCAAAATACAGCTCCTGTTTTGCCTGTTTCAAAGACCTACCAACAGATACATGTTTTTCGTTTTGATTTTAAAAGATCACCTGCATCTTGGACTGACGTGCACTTGGAGTTCAAAACAGTGTAGGTAAACCCACGTTGCCTTTGCTGGGCAGAACAGAGCAGCAGGAAGAGCAGCCAGCAAACATCTGGCTTGTTGCAGCTTCTTCACAACTATTGCATTGAGTACCCAAGCTAAGGAAAAGTCAGATTGTTGAAGTCTTATAAGCTACATAACTCACCCCAGCCAAACCTCAGACAGCTATAGGTAGAATGTGTTCACAGAGACGAAAGCAGCACTTACAAAAAATACAAAATGCCAGGTCTCAGTTAACTGGTTTTCCTAGTGGAAGCTCAAACTGAATTTGCATAAAAAACCCACCCTAGCATGGGTGTGCCTGGAGACCCCTCACAGTAGCCTGTACCTATTCTTTGTTGTGCATCTCATTTTATATAGTGGTTCTTCCAGAAATACAATCTTAGCCTGAGAAAGTGTCTTTGCTTTTGTTTTCAGGCCACAGGCTGGTCTTGGAAACCTCTATCTTTACCACACATCATGTCCTTCCATGTCCAGTCTTGTATCAGATTGTCCCTGGAACAAAAGATGAGCAAATGAGTGTGTCTTCTCATTTAATTGCATATGTCAACGATAAATCTTTTGAGAAGACTCAGGACACATGTTTCTGAGTAGACTGCACCTCAGTCTGCATCTGGATCCCTGTCCCTCATCAGTCTCTCAAATGTGAAGGAGAAAACAGAAGGTTCAAAGGGGGACACGGGGTGGGGGTGTGAGTGTAAAAATCTCATTTTATGTTTAGTCCACAGAGTCCATCCAGAACCCCCCAATAACTGCCTTAGCTGTGCCTCTGTCATTTGGAGGCCTCTGTTCCTGTCTTTGCCAAGTCCCTGTCGTCCACAAGACAAGACATCTGCAGTACATTTGTTTAAAGCAGGGAGATGACAAGCATTGAAACAGATGTTGGAAAACAGAGCAGCAAAAGGCATGTGCTAAGTGAATCGCCCATCGGGCCTGAGCTGTTTGATGGCTGATTACAGTGTGAGCCAACTGTTCATTCAGAGCAGACTGAACCCAGGAGATCCCCCTGGTAAGAGATGTGCTTTGCCAACATGTGGTGCTCACTGTACCTTTTCAGATGTACCTAGGGAAAATACAGGGAAAGAGGATCATCATTCAGACCTCTTTAGATGAGTAACACTCTTGCTTATCCAGGCTGAATTGATTCCTAGTTTCGAGTTGAACCATTGGAAGGCATCAAGAATGTGCCTCAGCATCCAACAGCCAGTATCACTCATTAGTTGGAATGAAAAGCCTGTATGCAGGCTTTATCAAAGCTACAGAGAGTTTTATCGTGATCAACATAAAACAATATTCTCTGTGAAACCTCTGCACTATATTGCCATATACAAAGCAGCTAATGTCTAGTGATCCTTGGTATATGAAGCAATTCAGGTTTATCACAAGCTGACATATTATGCTTTGACAGCAAAGAATCCCTTTCGTACCTGATCTCGTGTTTCCTAAGACCAGCTTTTCACCTCCTCTCATCTTGTCTTTAGGAGTTGATCCCCTTGTGCTGGGGAGATACAGCTCTCGTTAAATGAACTCGTGAAATCTGGGAGTATTTACCTGTTAGTCATCTTGGATGAGACATGAACTTGCTGAGTAAGAGAGCCAGGCTGGGGCTCAGTTTGTTCAATCCTGTGGACAGGAGCAGGATGGAAAACTGGCTTCTGCAGAGAAAAAATACCCCTTCGTGTTCTCATATGTTCAACAGGCATCCAGCTGTGAATGCCAAGGACACAAGGGTTGCCCTTTTCCCCAGGGTTAAGACAAGGTCAGGCTCTGCACTTGGTGCTTTCCCAGAGCTGGAGGGGCTTCTGTGCCTGGGCTGGCACTGTTGGAGGGATTGGCAGCATGCTCTTCATTCTCACACGGGATTGCTGATGCTCCATATACATCCAGAGACTGCACCATGGTTTATCTTAGCTAAGGAAAAGGAGGATGGGGCTCTCCAGTCTATTTGAGCTGCCTGCAAATGTGCTATCTCCTAATGAAAGACTGTTCAGCACAATCACATTTCTGTCTTATTCTGGTAGAGGGAAGGAAGGGATATGTGCCTCTTCTTTTATTCCGTTTTTCTCCGCATAATTTTTTTCTTGGTGATGTTATGGACAGGCTGTAAGTGACAGCCTTGGAAATCATTACTGGATTTTCCCTGGTCTTTATAGGGATGTGAACCATTTACCAAGAACACTTTTGAAAGGACTGGCTCCCATATGTCTAAGTGAAAAACACTGGACTGCACTTGAATCTCCTTTATATCATTATTGTTTATCCAAAAGGATGAAAGGAAGAAAGATCCAGGACACCTGGAGGGATGAAGGGAAGGAGAGCTCCTCTGTACCTGCCCTGCATATTCCTTACCTGACCAGCCCATACTTGGCCACAAATGTACCACAAATTTTCCTGCCCAGCCAGAAGAGCCAAGGGGTTTCCCTTCTGCCCCCAAAGCCACTGCCATCTGTGGAGACAGGGAGCTGCATCAAGGGGTTTTATTTTCAGGAAATCTTGCTGATCCCATAATTTTGGAGGTGGCAGCCAAGGCACTGCCAGTCCCTGCACGGTGTATCCCATTCCAGACTCTCCAGAAAAGCTTTGGTCCTCAGGTCTCTGTGCTCCCATCATCTTGAGCAACACAGATACTGTGCAAGTCTGCCAAGGCTTTGAGGTCAATATGGAACTGAAGGGAAGCTAGGTGCATGAGTATGCTTTTGGTCCTCTAAAATGGATGTTCTTCTGAATAATAAGGAATTTATTAAGTGTAAAAGACTTGTTATTATTTATTTAGAAGCGTATTGTTCCCAGACTTGTGCTTAGTCTTCCCGAAGCTGGCTTTTGTGACCCAGTGCTGGGTTAAGAGTTGGACTTGATGACCTTAGAGGTCTTTTCCAACCTAAATGATTCTGTGGTTCCAGCTTGTCATGTAGTGCTGGCTTCGGGCTCAGCCAGTTTTGGCTCTGCTCAGATTTCCGCAGAATTTTTTTGTTTATTTATTACAGAATTTTTTGGTTTATTTGCAGAGGCTCATCTGGGCAGGCGATGTGTGAGACCCGAGTCCACTGTGCCCCTGCCCAGAGGTGGCCCAGGGGCTTCCTCACTGGAGCAGGGCCAGGACAAAGATCTCTACACATATCCTTGGTGTCCACCTTCTTCAGGTGCCCACTACCCTTCAGGGCTTTCAAACATCTTTCTCCTTGCTCCCTGAACTGTCATAATTAGGCACTGAATTAGGATTAGGACACCTGAAGTGGAGCCTATTGAAGCCAGCTGAAGACAGAGGAGAGTGGAAGGTGTCCCTACCCATGGCAGGGGATTGGAACTAGATGATCTTTAAAGTCCTTTGCAACCCAAACCATTCTAGGATTCTGTGAGATGATTGTGTGAAGATTGATCACTGAAAATGGAGATTGTGCTCACCTCTTCCTTCAGATAAGCAATGGGAGAAACGTATCTAAGTTTCTAACATAATGTTCATGGAGATGAGTTTTCTGACCAGGTACAAGCAGATGCAGTTGAAATAGGTCAGCACTTCTACTTGTGTGAAAAGTGTTTATTCAGGGCCTTGAAAAGAAAAGTGTTACGAGATTTTTATGCTGGAAAATATTAATAAATAATTGATCGATAGGGGAAAAGGCTCTTTCTGTAAATAAACTCCACTGTAATTAATAGCTCTGTGTTCAGTAGTGTGCATGCAAAAGAAGCCAGGGATGCAATTAATGTGTCGGGGGCCTGAAGGACATCTGCAGATAAGGGTTAAACAGTCTGTTGAAGCTGAACTCATGAACCTGGTTAAACTGCTGGACTTGTTTGTTTCAATAAAACTTTTGTCTCTGCTGTGTACGTATTTTATAGCATTCTATAAGAAACACTTAAAGTCAGATTTTTAATATAATGTTGGTAGCAAAGTATGAAGGACAGAGGAGGTAACAGAGAAGGCAACTTGCTAATGCAAAAGCAGTGTACTGAAAGTCACTTTTATTTCTTATTTATAATCTACATGCACACTCTGGATAATAGATGACAACGCTCATTCAGTACTTTAACTTCAAAGCAGAGAGAAGGCATGGATGACAGAGCTGGGAGCTGGAACACAAAGGTACTAACAACAAGAGGAAAAATGCCTGTTTACTGGATTGCATTTGTTAGCACGCTGTCTTCAGATATTGTTCCCCCAGGAATAGTGAGAATATGTGCTGCACGAACAATGATTTAACATCTGAAAATGGTACTTAAAGAGTTTTCTGTCTGGTAGTAATGTGATGAAGGCTTCTGAATGGAACCTGGGGACTTCATTTCTTCTATTTATCTATATGTCTCTCTGGTTTTAGTCAGCGGTAATTGCATATTTAACCCCTTAAATAGGTTTAACCCTCTCAGCACCAACTTTTTTTAATTTTATTTTTGGTCTCATGTCTGCTTTTGTTACACTACAGCTGTGCTGCTCACATTCCTTGCCAACAAACCAGAAAGACAAAAGGGATTTTGGAGAAGTTGTGGCCAGGAAAGTGCATCAAGAATAACGCCAAGCTCCACCTCTCCTTCTCTCTTTTCCTCTTCTTCCTTTTTTGAGGAAAGCAGTAGATAATAGCATCCAAGGAAAGTGTTTTAATGGGATTCAGTACAGCTGGGAACCTTATAGCAGAGAGTGAGAAGGGAGAAAGAGGGCTGTAATGAGGGGGGAAGTTGCAGATAGAGCAGTAAATCAACAGTATAAATTTGCTGCTTACTTCAGCACTCTACTTCTTTGCATCTTTCTCAATTAGCACTTGTTCTAGGGGGCTTACTTAATAGCTTATGTGAAACAAATATTAACATAAATTGTTTAATTATATCAAAATCTTGAATTCCTCCAAGACGTAAAATTGTTTTTAGCTAGGAATACATCTGCAATAAAACATCATCTAGTTAAAGTAAACGAGCTCTAAGGAAAGTCATAAGATTGTAGCTGAGCTACTTTTACAGTTTATTTTCATGGTATTTAAATTATGATACCAGTGGGTATTTTTAATTAGTGCCTCTTTAAAGTGTGCACTTGTCTACATAAGCCATTTTGGCAAATTTGACTCACTCATACCGTGGTTGCTGTAAAAGAGGCCAGCACAGCCTGCAGGAATTGGAATTAAAAGTTTCTGCAAGCTGTTGTCGACATGACCACATCTCATTAACTTAAAAAATGGAGATTATTTGCCTGAAAGCTTGATTTGACTAACAGTAATCAAATATTAGGCTCAGTGGAGAAGGAGGAGGCAAAACAGCTTCACTGTTGTGATCTATATCCTTAAGTGTTGTGTGGTTCACTTTAAATATGTCAGAGCATATTTCTGCTCTGACAAACATAAAGGGGAAAAAAATAATAAGACACAAGGCTTTGTGAATAATCCAAGGTTAGTTTTATTTTCCAGTCTGACATGTTATTTACCAAGTTTAGCAAGGGTAAATACAATTTTTCTGATAATTACTAGCATTTAGAAGAATTAATTATCTTGAATAGTTTCAAAGTTTAAGTGCTGGAAATTGCTTTTATCTCATGATTATCAACTGTTAAATAGGCATAAACCTTGAATTCGTATCCTGGAATCATTTAACTGTGTTTAATGAAATAAGATGAGGTAGGTTTCAAATTTTTGCATAAGAGAACCAAAATAGAGAAGTGCCTTTCTAATCTTGTGAATTCTTTAAATAGGTTGGTAAACGAAATAGCTGAGAAGAGAAAAAATCATCTATATTTTGTGCTACAATTAAGGCATGGGAGTATGAAATTCAGAAATGTTTGTGCTTGAGAGTGGTAGGGTCAGAATTCAGTGTTGTGTGTTTGCCTGTTAAGCAAAGGACAATGTCATACCTAGATGGAAGCTGTGGCACACTGTATTAAAAAAAAAAAAAAAAGGTGCAGTTAAACAAAAGAAAATAAAGTCTTGCGCCTTTTTATGTCTTTGAACTGAGAACATGGGCTGCATTTTACTAAAGGAACATGAGCCTTGAATGTAAGTAACTGGTTTTTGCATTAGGTACTCCCTGGAGGTAGCAGAAAAATATCATGTCCCTGCATGAAATGCGAATGTGAAATCTACCAGAAAGAAATATTTATGACCATTTTATGCTTGATTAGACTTGGATGACATCTGTTAGAAGACAGGGACTGGACAAAGAGAGAGACGCTCGGGGGCAAATGTTAACAGAGTTGTTTAGATGATGCTGGGGCAGGAGCGTCCATTTACTGCCAGGCAAAACATAGGAATTGTGTTAGCGAGAGTGCAGCTGACAGGAATTCGCCGTGATGGAGACAGTGTAAACAGACGGGCTGAAATAGTAAAATGCAGCTGTTGATATTCGCCGCGCTGCCACGATTTATGGGCAGGTATCGCAGCTGAACACAGATACTGTAACTTCCAGGGAGCAGATGCATTAACAAAGTTATATAAATGTGAGTCAGCTATAAAAAAGCGACATCTTCACTTTTTAAAGTTGTTACTCCGCCAAGCTGCACACAGAGTTGGAAGGACTTTCCGGGGGGAAAAAAAAAAGCTGGATTTTTTTTTTTACTCTTTTTTTTTTAAGTCTCTGCAGAACACACTGCTCTGAAGCAATCAACCTGATTGTTTACTTTCCCCTCCTTGCTCTAGCACTGGAGCTTTTCTCCCATGCTGGATCCTGCTCTTTTCTGAATGAAACACGTTCCTTGGCTGCATCTGCCCCGGCGTGGGGGCAGGAGGGATGAGCATCCGACCCCCCGGCCCAGGGCAGCAGCACCAGCAGCCCTTCAGCTGCTGTAAATCTTTAACTCCAAAGTTTGACAATTAATCGATGGTGAGCCTTTATGTGTTTTTAATGTTAAACTGTTGTTTACCAGCTAGGCAGAAGTGGGTTTTATGGCTGGAGGTACAAACACTCACATTACTCTGGGTCTTTTCCCAGCTTTCTTTTCCTGTAAATTTTCTCTGTCTGGAATGCTTATGGGAAATGTTATTTTGTTTTTGTTTGCAACAGCTCTGTTGTTTTGATTTTGTCTGAGTGGTATGGAAAACAGTACGTCACTTGGAGTGGGTGTTTTGTCTATTGGCCATTTGGCTATTCCACATATATTTCTCATACTTATTACATGATGACAAGGGAACCCAAATGGCATGATTTTCCAGTTGAATTTTGCTTTCCAGTTTAATAATAGTGAAAGGAAAACAAAGTTAATAGATTTAGCAGTTTTGATACAGCTCACATGCTGATAGATGCCTCTGTTTTTTTTCCTTGTGGTTAAGGGTCTATTTAGACAAAGGTCAGATTAATGCATATATCAGTTTCTATAATAAACTGCATAAGGATTATGTTACCCATTTTGCATACAGTTGTGAAAAACTGTAATTTAAGTACCCAAGCCCATAAAAGGGTAATAAACAACTTCAGTATCATCAATATGATTAGTCTAGGGTACTTTTCTCTGTGATTTTTTTAGGCAGTCCATAACAGAAGAAGTAGCAGCAGATGCCTTTTAATTGAAAAATGATCTGAAATAAATTTTGCACTTGAAAAGAGAACACAGCACTCTCCATATAACTGTTTAGCTGGAGAGATTTGAATGTGAGATACATGGATTCCTGCATGGTATTTACCATGTTGGGGAGAGAATATCGACAGACCACAGAATGCAGCTTTAAGACCAGATAATTTTTATGTATAGTACCAAAATATAAAATGGAAAGTATGATTAATTTTTCAATTTCTCTCTCCAGATATCTAATAATTGTGCCCATGGACTGCCAAAGGCTCCCATTAAAGATTTAAAATGCAAAGAAAGGTAGAATCAAAAAGATGGTATTTTGGATTAAATAATGTAAAAAAAACTGTAGGGCAAAGTGAAAAGCTATTGGCAAAATAAAAGCATCGCGTCAACTCTCCTTGAGACAGATTTCAACATTTACACATTCAGCTGCATCTTTTTGTAGCTGGGATTTAACAGAAAAATACTTAAAGGTCGTTTAAGCCAGCTCTGATTTTAAAATATATTTTTGGACTTTCAGGTTTTGATAAGATTGTTCTCAACAGAGTGATGAAAAATACAGTGTGTGATTCTGTGTTATAAATATCTCCATAAATACAGTGGCAAGGGGTGTAATCTGTTGTCCAATATTTAAGAACATGTTAGCAAACTCTGTGGCATAATGTTTCTTTTATTAAGTACCAACAGATACAGGGCGGCCAGAAAGCGTTTTGCAACAGCTTCTTGGGAATGTGCTATTTTTGTTAGCCTTGGAAAAAAGGATGCTGCAGCCCTAGTATATAGAGGCTGTCAGAAAGGTCCAGCTGGACTTTTCCTCCCTTTTCTGTACTGTCTTTATCACTTTGCTCAGTTCCACATAATAACATCTTCATCTGAGATTGCTGTGGCACAGGGGAACTGCATTTGTTGATCAAATTTGGCTGGATAACACTGTGATCTCGTATCCTGAAGTGCGGAGATGTGCCTGGAATACGTAAGCATAAAGCTGGCCCCTTGATTGATTGATTCTGCCTGTCACAGAACAAGATAACTGGATCAGTAAATACCCTGTGCACTTCAACTTCATCTATACAATCAAAAGTGAGGGCATCATGGGGCTGAAAAACACCGAGGCATGATGGGAATATCTACATTTCAGAATGATAGTCAGGAACTTGTGAAAAGCGAGGAAGAGAAGAAAAATTTTTTATCCCCTTTTTTTTTTTTCCCTGTGTGTTTGTACATGAACAGCAGTGAAAAGCACATTAATTTTGGTGTGCTTGTTGTGTGTCTGTGTCTCCGTGGATTTATTTCAGCTTCATGTCACTAACACTGCTGCTGTTGCCAGTAGTGCTAAGCTGGCATAAGGCAGGAGTAGAACAGATGAACCAGGCTCTGGATATTTCAGGGAAAACATGTTATTTGGATCTCCTGTAAGAAGGTGGCGTTTTATCAGATAAATGTAATTAAGTTATGCAAGTAGCTGAGGTGATTTGCTACTTCGGCAACTCCTAGAACTGTTTTTCTGAGCATCCCGAATTCAAGCTGTGGGATCCAGCTTTATTCCAGGAATTTAAATTGAATCGTGAGTGAGAATTAAGAGTGAAGGCACAAAAAAAAAAAGGGGGGGGGGGCGGGCAAAAGATGACAGGTGGCAATGTTTAAAAGGTCACACTTTTATTCCAGAAATGGAATATGAGCAAAGCAGGCAGGTTCCTCAGAGTTTTGCCATGTTTTTTCAGGGTTGCTTTTGGGCTAGAAAATAACTGCCTGAACACAGTTTTAAGAAATCCATGGCCACCGTGTTCCCCTTCAGAAGTGTGTGCATGTCACATATTGCTGATAGAACTAGTTTGTCCATGTCCAGCCTTGCATGTCTTTTCTCCTTCCTGGCTGGTCCTGCACTGCAGGGCCAGGAGTATGATCCTTGTGGGTTCCTTCTAGCTCAGGATCATCTGTGATTCTTTGATGTTCCACAGATGAGAACTTCTGTGTAACTGAGTAAGGCAGCACTAGCACTGTAACAAATCCTTAAGCTCAGAGCTGCAGGATTAGGCAGTCCTGGGAGCAGTTTATTTCAGTGCTTTTGCTTTTAACTTCTAAAAATTATCAGATTTACGTGTAGTGTTTAATCTGGCAATTCTTTTTAGTGCTTCATTTGTCCAAGACACAGATTAGCACAACTTTCTGTAAAGTACCTATATGGTTCCTTCAGACACCTCAGTAGTTTGGGGAGCCCTGTGGTGGTAACTGAAGATCTGCTCAAGACATGCCATGCTACTGCCTAAATCAGCCATGCAGGAGAAAATACTGCCTATTTTCTTGGAATGTTTATGGATTCTTCTGCATTTAAGACCATTTATATCTGGCTGTGTTTTCAAACTGTGGGTCACTCCCAAGTACCATATTAAAAGGATGGTTGACTGTGGGCTCTCTAAATTACAATTGAGTATCTTTGGATTTTCTGGCATTCCATATATTGAGTGAGGAAGGTGGCAAACTGATGAGGTACTTTGCATCTGCTTCCTTTCCTTACATACATAGTGACAAAGACCAAGTACTCGTTACTGAGTAGGATATGTCATTTACTCTGGGTACAGCTTTCAGAGCTTGGTTGGAGTACCATTACTATATGATACTGGCATGGTTTTCTGACCATGTTTTATGTTTTGGATAAATGACTTAAGGAAAATTGACAAATGGCATGAATGGCCTTGTCCAGGCTGGACTTGTATCTCATTTTTCTAAGATTTCTCCAGGAATCTGTGTTTTTTCATCTAGCACCTGCCTTTTCATGGAAAGGGTTCTTCCTTTCCTGGAGCCAGAATGACTCAGTAGACATGGAAAAGCCTGTTGTGGTTGTGCACCAAAATTGTTTTCCTGACACAGCCTGTTCATGGCAGCTTTGTTTGGAGAGAGGGTTTGAGGTTGTCCCCTAAGAGTCACAGGGCTTTACCTTCCTTGGTCCAGTGGATTGCAGCTTTGAACAACCCCTTTCTAGGAAATTGGACATGGGTGAGTTATACAAGTCACACACCTTCAGTGCTTTCTGATGAGATGCCCAGAGACCCTGGGCACAGTTTTGCAGGCCAGTGGCCACAGCTGCCCAGGTGGGAGCTGGAGTTGGATGATGTCAAGAGGTACCTGCTCAGAGCTGTCAGGGAGCTCACTGTCTCTGCAGAAACAAACCTCAGGACAGGTATCTATGCTCTATGGCCACCATCTGGGATGCTTATAATATCATATCTGTCTGGAGAGGGGGCCAAGGCTGGGGCTGGGTGCTCCCTGTGTGAGCTGATATTCCACAGCACAGTGAGTGCTTGCCAGATGAACCAAGGTGCTGGAGAGCCTGTGCTCCCAATGAAACAGTGAGCAGGAGCTGAAAGCTGAAAGGAAAGCTCTGCTTTGTACTGGCAATAAGAAATAGGAGAGATAAGAATCGCATTCTTCTCATCCAGCAACTGCAGTTGTAGTGAAGGGCTAAGAAGCATCCTCCTCTGTGCTTTCCCTGGAGAAACTAGAAGAGATATGGAAGGTCAAATGGATACCTGTGGGGCGTGATGACCAGAAAATGATGTAAGGACATTGGTTCAGGTTGTGATGTATCAGAGCAGGGAGATTCAGCATCACGGGACATGTCATGATAGAGAAAACTGGACAATAGGCAGCCCTTGATGGCTCTTCGCACTCTTCACATTGCAGTCATTCTCTGATTTATGGCACTGATGGAACAGACTTGGTGTGGAAATTAGCTGGAGTGAATAGACAGCTAGCTGTAGACTTTTTTCAAATGATACAACAAAACTCAAGGGGAGCTTTAAGCAAAGTCCAGCTTTGTAGTAATCTATGTGTTAAGTATCCACTAAAAATGCAAAAATTGATAATATCTGCAGATTTCCGACAGTTGGAGTTATTTTGTGTAGAAAATTGCAAGTGTTTATTTTTCAATGCTGACCACTGCTACTGGATATTTATGACATTGGAAACTCAACAGAAGGCTAAAAGCACCACAACAGCCTAAGGTTGGCTCAAATTAGCCCGTAACCACAATTTGAAGAGGGAGTTTTACTCAACCGTAAATGCTGGAAAACATCTTGCAGTGCTTCTCAGGAATCAAAAGCTTTGCAAAAGTGGTCACCACTACACAGGCAGTGTGGAGGATGCAGAAGCAATGAATGTAGGAGTTTCAAGTGGCCGGGATCATACTAAATAAAGTCCCTTGGCGATCAAGGACCTTTCTTTCTGTGTTACGTACCTCTGCCCTTGTGCTTTTCTTTTCCCCAGTCTTTCAGCTGGGTGGGGTGAGAAGAGTAATTTTTAGGCAGCGCTTGCAGGTTGTTTTTTATGAAGAACCAATGTGAGAAAACTCCTGAATTTGACACAGCAACAGAAGGTGGGGCAGGTTCATGGTTCCGAGGGTAATTCTGAACCCCTCCACCAAGGGCCATGTTTTCTTTGGCTGGAGTGTCTGACAGGGCTGACATATTTATGTACAGAGCTAGTATTTAGCTTGGAATTTTACACATATGAATGATGAGCTAAACAGAACTCATTTATGTTTTTCCTTCCCTGTGTAGCTTTTTCTTCCCCTCTTATTTTTTTGAAATGTGAGGTTACGTATTGCAGACAAGTCTCAACATATCCACCCCATGCTTGACCACCGGAATTAATAAGTAGCCACATTCCTTGATGAATCTATAGGGATTGGAAGCTAGGCAGCCGAGTTTGCTATGCAAGAGAGTTAATAAAAATTTTCATTGCTGGAGGAAAGCTTATATACAGTAGTCTGTTTGTCCTGTATTTCAACCACCTGAGTCAGAGCCAAAAAAGCAATTGTCTACTACATATTTCAAACAGATGCTGAGGGGTAAAAGGAGTGACTAGAATTCACAGCAATAAAATGCTGGCTCTTTAAGTTCCCTTGAAGGAAGTGAACCTATAAAATTTTTGCTGCTGACTTGTTTGTCCAGTTCTTTGAAGTATTTAACATTAATTTAGTCTGCAAATCATTGCCACCTCAATTTTTCATTGAAGTATCGAAGCCTGCTAAACACATAACCTTGGAGTGCACGAAAAAACCTGATTCCTTTAGCAGATATATTCATTTAGCAGTTACCCATTTGAAAACTTCTTCCTGATGCTGGTAGTGGGGTATGCTCTAGGTATTTGCAAAGAAAAGCTTTTCCAATAAGTTTAATTTTTATTACTATTAATTTCACTTGCAGTAGGTAAGCGTAGTTTAAGTGGTGGTGTTTCACCCTTTTCTGTCAAGAACACCCATTGCTGCTCTGTGTTGGGAACCAAGGTGGGGGGTCAGGGTGGTTGTATTTGATGGAGTAATGGGCTGTGCAAAATTTTTGGAGGTTGTAGGTGTTCAGGAGTACGTGTGCCTGTGCCATGCTCACCACTGAGTGCACGGGCAGGGTGGCAGGTCATGGTGGCACGGGCTGGCAGGTCTGTCTGCCAGCAGTTTGTGACCTGTTGGCTGTTCCCAGAATTTGTGAAAATCACAATGAATCAATGACAGTCCCACTCATGCCAAAAGGAGGGAGTGTTTCCCCTGTCTCAGATATTCTATCTTCCAAGCAGTCTTCAGGCTCAGACGAGCAAAATGCCCACAACGGTCATTTTTGTTTCCTTTTTGGCAGAGAAATCTCAGATTATTCAGCAAGTAATGGATACCCTGACAGATTGCTGAAGTCAGTTATTGCTGTGAGATCCTGATCAAAAACCTCCCCTTAGCATTAGATTTTTTGCCTTTTATTTTTGTCTTTTTCCCCTTTTGACTTCTTCCACCTAAATTTAAGTTTCTCCTTTCTCCTGAATCTTGTGCCGTGGGGAATATGGAGAAGATTCCTGGCCCCACTGCTGTGGGCTCCAGCAGAGCCCTGCCCTGCCTGGAGCTGCCCATGGCAGTGCTGCTGGGACCCAGCAGTGGCACAAGCAGAGGACATCAGCTGTGAGGGGAAGTTTAAAAAATGCCATCAGGCTTAACTTGGAAAAAAATATCAACACAGAGGGTGTCAATTGAAAACCAGCAGGGTGGGAAAGCTGCTGTACTGTAGTGGGAATGCAGCAGCCTCAAGGCCCTTTAAATGATTGGTGACACACTAGAGATATTGTTAAATTACCTTTTTTATTGGTTCTTGAGTCTTATGTCTTAAAAGACTATTCTTTGGAAGAAGTCAAGAGAATCCTTATATTTGGTTTAGATATAAACCTGAGATACAAAATGTGGATGTGGATCTGGACCTGAACTTCTACAACATCTGGGGAGTGTTTCAGGCTGGGATTTTGGTGTGAGACCTCTCTTTGCATGTGATGGTCTGGAGGACTTGGGTGTTAACCTGCAGCACAGCCAAGTTTCAGCCAGGGATGTTGGTATTTTGGCATGTTTCCTCACCAGACAGGGAAATGGTGAAGTGTTTCTGTCTTACAGTTGTTTGAAGAATAGAAGTAACATTTTCTGGTTTTTTTCAGCACCAAAAATTGAATATAGGGATTTACCAATTTGTAAATTCACTGATTATACTGAAGAGAGGACCAGAAAGTGTTTGAGGTCAATTATGCCAGTAAACAACCAGAGAAAAGGATTTTTGCATCTAATTCTACTATACAATGTGCAAAACTCCTTGTCTGTCTCACATTCATGAGAATTGTTTGCAGTGTTGAACTCTTCTCCTCCCTGTACTTTAGTTGCCCTGTTTATAAAATCCAGGTAATAGACAAGAGGCTTTTTAATTTTGTCGAAGGACTTGAAGATGATTTTGGAGGGGATGTGTATTGCTAGTAATTTGTAGGAAAACTTGGGGCACAGTCTTAATGAAGTGAAACACTGGTGAAACACTTACTTTAATTCAAACACTCTGGTTAAGACTTTCTCTCCAGCCTGCACGGTCCCATATTTCACATTCACTCCCAGCATGGACTTCCTTTGCTGAAGGTCCCACAGGTAAGCCACAAGAGCAAAATATACTACAGGGCCTCATACCAACACTTGGAGTGGGAAATTTTAACCGTCCAGCTTAATTTTTCATGACTGTAGAACAATAGCTAAGATTGTGCTTTGGGTACAAAGGTGGCCACCAGGATGGCCCCATTAGCCCCTGCACAGGCAGCTCTGCTCCCTCCATGGGCTGTCCTTTTTGCTGGGACCGAGCTGTGGTGATGTTTTTCTCCTGCACTGGAGCAGGATCATCGTGCTGATGGGTTTGTGCTGAGGGCTGAGCACGGCTGTCACCCGTGGAGCTGTGTTTTGTGTCTGCCTGCTGGGGAGCAGCTGCAGGCAGAGGAAACCAATAGGGATAATGGTGATGCTGAATGGGAAAAGAGGATTTTTTTGTGAACGTGAAAAGGGCTGTTTATGTATCATAAACCCCTTTTCAACGTTGTAAACCCTTTGAAAGCGGCCCCTCTGCCTCTTCTTTGCTCTGTGCAGAATGAAGCATCCAGGTTGGCTCTCTGGTAACAGCAGCAGCTCAGTTCTGGTTTTGTAGCACTCGGGAGGAACAGGGAAAATTTGGAAAAAAAATCTCAAATAGCCAAAAAATTTTCAGCATTTTTCAATCTTGTATTGACTCCTCAGCAGCAGGCTGGCATCTATGGAGTGCTGAAAAATGCTGTGAATTGGTAATTATGAATTACAGCAGGAGATCAGTTCAGCTCACTGTTCCCAAGGCCTCAGAGATCAAAAGGTGCCAGTGAGAAAGGTAAAACATCGAGGGGCAGTGAATGTGCCAGGCTGCCTGAAACTTAGTTTCACTGTCTAGTTTGAGGAAAAAAATGTTGATGTTGAATTTTTTAAGGGGAAAATTTAAAAAAAGAGAATGCGGCATGGACTATTTCCAGCAAAATAACGAGGATGTGAAGCAACTGCTACAGTGCTTTTAGGTTTTTATAATTTTCTGTTTTATCTCTTAGTTTACCTGACAGAGCAGTAATTAAATGAAGAAAAGCAGTAAGAAAAAGAAAAAGGGCAGGATAAAGAGCATCTTGTTTTTCTTTAATTTTCTACCATGTGCAGAGCAATACAACCTTTTTGGTTTTTAAGCTGCGAAAGTGTACATTTCCCTTTTTTGTACTTTTTTCTTTCCAGCTGTCATTTCCAGGAAATGGCACTGTCAAATGCTATATCTGTCACGTTTCAGCCTGATCTGGGTAGGTGGGTTGGGGCAGGGAATCAGCTTATCTCCATTCACTGCTGCTGTGCCCCACTGAGATGCAGCCTGGGTACCCCGGGCACCCAGGACCCCTTGTGCTTTCATGCTGGGACTGTGCTAAAGGGCAGGAGTTGTCTCCCAGATTGGTATCTCCCAGGCTTTTAAGAGCATCAGTAGATATGGATCGAGATTTAAAAGTAGTGAATATCAAGGGAAGCAAAGGATTTGTGAGCACTCATAGTGCCCAGGCATCACCTCCTGCTGCTGAAAGGGTCGAAGGGAGAGTGAAGTTAATCAGTAGAAGAAATGTCCAATTTTAAGGTGGCAGAAACCTCCTTTGCTATCACCAAACTCTTATCCAAGGATGAGGGCAGGGCAGCCTTTCTGTTTAGGGTGTATCCAGTAAAAATTGGAGATATTTTTCACCACTTCAAAATCCTTTCACCAGTTCCCCAGATTGTTGGCAAAATAGGGGTACTGGCAGATTCCTAATAACTCTCTTTCCCTTTTGCATCAATTATGTGTCTTTGTGAGGCAGAGCTTTGAGTCAGCTCTCCTTCATTTTGCTCTCCTGGTTGCTCCCAGGGGAGAGAGTCTCTTGGTAATAGGAGCTACATCAGTTCAGAGAAGAATACAGTTTTGTTCCCTTCTCGAATGACATATGACTATCAGGCATCTCATGAGTTCTCTGAGTGGGCACATGAATTGAACCTTTTAGGAGTCTGGGTGATTAATGGCCTGATGGGTAGGAAGCAGACACTCGTTACAGGTCTAGGGGATCTGCCTGGCAGAATTAAATAGTGCTGTGGTAGCGATGCCCTTTTACCCTTCTGAGCTCCCCTGCAAACGTCACCAGCGCTGCCTGAAAAAGGAAACAAAAGTTCACCACAGGGTGGTTTAGGGGATTTTTTTACTTTTGTTTTTGTTGCCCATCTGTTGTTGTGTGGGTTTTCTTACAGAGCAAGCACAAGAGATGTTTTAATTTGCCCTGGCAGAATTGTTTCTTGCCTTATATGATTCTAATTATTAAGGATCCTGGGCACATTGACATGGCCGTGATCCTTGTGTCTCAACCTGGCTCCCGAGGAAAAGTCTGTAATGCTGCCGGTGTTTGTGGATAGGGCTGGATCCCAGTGCCAGCCAAGTGGGGATTTTTTCCTAATATGGACAGTAGTCCACAAGGAACTGGATGAAGTCCATCAAACTAACGTTGCCAATAGCCAGTAGAAAGTTTGGCTGTGCTCTGCTTGGACAGCCCCAAGTTAGAGACCAGAAGGTAAAAGACTTTTTCACACCATAACTTGACATCTTATGGCCAAGGGTGATGGACTAAAAGCACAGACCAAGGAATGCTGACAGGAGGTGATGCCTGCTCACCACTTCCGTCTGCAAATAGTTGTACAGTCGTGGCTTTTGCAAAATGAAGCTGTTTTGTTTTGCTTTGCTTAGTTTTGTTTTCCCCTAAAGACAGCTCAGAGCAGGAGCAGAGCAGGCACTGGCATGCCTGTCTAAACCCTTTCCTTTTCTAATTTTTTGGGACATATGTCTCCCTTTACCTTCTGACCTAATACTGATGCACTGCAAGTGTTTCCGCTCACAAAACTTCCACTTGTGCTAATTTTGACAATGTGAAATTTGTGTATATTAATTTTTGTCTGAGTTCTCACTAGTGGATTGCACAGCCAGTGCTTTAAATGGGCACTGGCAGCCCATTCCTGGTCAGCAGTAAGTGCTAAGTTTGTTTCTAAGGAAAATATTGTGAAGCAAAGGGATTTTTTTTTTTTAGTTTGTGGATTTTTTTAAAGTCTTGAAGTTCTGTGTTAGACTGTTTTTAAACATCAGCATGTGTTCCTTTTCTTTGATGTTTTTCACGAGGTGGATTCTGCCTTCCACTTTAACAAAAGGCCCATGTTCCTCTTAGGTTGTTTTATTCTGCTAATGATGTTGCTTACTCAGATAAATAGGTATGTGCATGTACATTTAAAATGCAACATTCCCCTTCATACCACTGAAACGTAACAGAACTGATCTTCTGTAGTGATCTCCTGTGCCAGAATTTTCATGTTTTGAAATTAAAATGGATTCTCCTTATCTTCTCATAGCCCCTTTGATCCATTGCCTGTGGGTGCATAGTGGCACTAACGACAGAGGAAGCTTCAGCTTGGCGTGGCATCATTAGCTCCAGAGCATTAGCTGCATCCCTTGAGGATGGCCGTGCTCCTGGTATGCCAGGAGAGAACTTGCTTTCCTACACCTCCCCTGCACTCAATGCCAGTGCAGGATACCCTCCCTGGAAAGGATCCTGTGTGTTCCTGCCAGGTGTTTCTGCACTGCTCTTCCCTTTTTCCTGACCCTGTCAGTGTCTCGGCAGTAGGAATTCCCTGCAGTGATACCTGCTTTCCAGATCTTTTCCTTCCTCTAGATAGCACATAACTCCAAGGACTAAACTTGCAAATTAGGCTTGGGTTCACCTGTGCATCGACCTGTACCCGTGCTGAGAGTTTGCATGTTTGGTTTTTTTTCCCCGATTATTAATTCAGTCCAAAGTTTGTCATTTGTAGCTGCTTCACAACCAAATAGCTTGAACCTCGCTGCCAGGGCTCTGCATGCAAGTACTGTCAAAACTGTTCTCAGTGATGAGTCAGTTCCTTTTTTTTTTTCTGTATTTTTTTTTATTTTAATGACAAGTATGCAGCTAGTGTACCCATTAGAGCGTGCCGAGGGATGGCATAGAAATGAGGATACACATGTGTATGTATCAGATGCTGAAGAGCAGCGTTCGTGTTATAAATATAGCTCAGCTGTGTTCCTTCTTACATTTCAATTTTATAATCCGTTCCAGAAGATTTGGACAAAAATACTGTAGTGTAAGAGAGCATTAGTTTCTGAGTTCTTCAGATAATAATTCTTAGTACAGAAACTAGTAAATAAACCTCTAAAGATGGGCAAGATGACATCTTCCCTAGTTCTAGGAATTGGACTTGGGGTATAGATTTATGCAAGGTAAAATAAAGGACAAGTAGAAGCAGGAACAGAACTGTATGTTTTATTTTTTTAGTTTATTGCTAAAATGTATGAATAGTCCTTTTTTGTTTGTTTTATTGGTGTGATTATATATGATCTATCTTTACATGTATACTTTTTAGACTGGTGGGCCCACTGTGATTAAATGTTTGTTTTGAATTATGTGTCCGGCATGTTAACTTTTCACAGTGGAAAGTTGTTAAATTCATTTCTATACAGGAGAGGGGGGAAAAGAAAAGGGGGGGGGGGCAAAACAGGAGATTGTTAAATGTATGGAAACCCTTATTGGCTGAATTATATAACTGAATTCATTCAACATGCTCGGTGTATCTTGTTCTCCTTTCAGTATTGCCACTCTGTTCATCACCCCTTTTAGTGCTTTAGGCATATGGCGTGCAGTACATCCAGGGAAGTGTCAACAATATGGCATATGTTATACATACTGATCTTGATACACCGTAGAAAATAATGGGCCTAACTTTAAAAGGCACGGTGCTAAGAATAGAGCGTGCTGCAACATGCAGACAGTGAATCCGCCATGAATGTCATGTTTGAAGACAAAAAGAGCTGTATTTTTCATTACTTTTGTGGCTTGGTTTGTATCTTGGCGTTACTGCAAATTAAAATACAACGGTGAGATGAGTTCAGACGGGATCTTCACCTGCCTGACGCTGGAACCCCGAGCTCTGCCGAGACTTGGGGGTCACCATGTGTGGAGGGCAGCTGGCTGGGGGGGCGTGTGCAGGCAGGAGGGAACAGGGAAGGCAGGGAGCTGTGGGACCTACACGCTGCTGTTCCAGGGCTGCCTGTGTGAGCCAAGGTGGGGACAGCAGGGACTGTGCTACCGCCACCCGTCCGCAGGAAGAGGGATGGGGACGGAGGATGTCCGGATGTGCTTCCAGGAGTCATTAGAGGGTCGCATTAGCTCACCACTTAGCTCTGTCTCCACGCTGTAAATGAGCCTGCACAAGCAGATTGCAACGCTTACAGTAAAACCACAGTGGTGGAAATGAGTCTTTCCAAAGACTCTTCCAAAGATCTGCCCATTAGGATCTGACTGTGGGATCAGGGCTCTCATCTGGGCTCGCAGCAGTAAAATGGAGATGAAACGCTCTGTTTCTCGTTTCTGCATCTTGGACTTACTCAGCTCCCTGTTTCGCAGTGAATCTTTCGTCCCAGGAACGCTCATATTTAAATTAGAAAAAATTTAGACGGAGGGTCCATTGAAACACTTGGCCTGAAAATTGTTCCAGGGAGTTTTATCTTGAAAATAAATGATTCATACCATCATATAGGTGCATGTGTATCCGTATGTCTGTATTGCTGTTTATTGTGCTGCACTGGCCTGGCTCGGGAGCTGTAACATCTGAAGTGCAGAGAAGCAGTGACTGGAGAAAGAAATACCTTCTTTCCAACAAAGACCGAATATTTGTCCATTATCTCTCTGGCCATTGTAGCAGTTTTTGATATCCACAGAATGTGCAGATCACCATGAGGATAAAACAGCACAACAAAATATTTATTTTTAATGTTTCCTGAATGTTTGGTGCATGTTTATGAGGGTTAAACATTAATAGCAGATGTTGTTAATGAATAGAAGGCTTGAGCCAGCTTCTAAGACCTTTCAGTTAGTACATGAATTTTCTGGTTGATGACAATACTTGTAACATGCCTAATTACGAAGTAGTGTTCTAATCAAGCCTTGAATAACTGAAGAATTTCCCCTCCTCTTTTGCGGTTATTTCAGTGGCACACACACAGATCACTTCAGTGCTTGTGCTTATTCTTAGTGATTTTTCTTTTCTTAGTGCATTCATTGAGGTTTTTCCCCCAAGAAGCACATGTATTTGTGCTGGATGTCGGCACGGGATCGTGCACGCACAGGCACGGCCCCTCCATCCCGGCCCCACCAGCAGCTGAACTGGTGCCAGTCTCTGAACTTGTTGTCTCAGTTTGTCACACTTCCAGGTGAAGTACGTGAAAGTGATTATAGGTAATAAATATCTTTTTTTTTTAACTTATTGCAGAGGCAGTTTTTCCCCTGTTAATGAGGGTAATTTGACTTGGTTGAAGGATTGCAGTTCTTAAGAATTAATGCAGCAATCCAATTCAAAGATTTAAAGAGATCTAAGATTTTTCACAGGTCGTGTGCTAGTGAATGTGCTCCTATCACATAGCAGCTAATGGACTTGAACAACAGTCTGTCATTTACTGTTACCTCAGTGTATAGCAGCTTTGCCCTTGATAGCGAGTATACTTTCCCAGCAGTGCAGGTTATTTAGTAGTGCGGTGTATTTGTAACACTTTTAAGAGACAGTATCCGATTTCTAACATCCCTAATTACTGGATAAAGCGAGGTTACCTTTCTGACTTTCTTAATTACGTGTTTGGATCCTAATCTGTGCGAGCCTAAAGTGTTTTAGGCTTTTAATAGCTGACTCCTCATTTTTTTATCTATGTATACACATATATAAAATAATTTCTGTGTTGCATTTTCCCTGTGTCAATGCTCAAAGGTTAATTCTATAAATATGGAAGTGTTAGGCAATAGTCTCCATAAAGTCTCCTTGTTTTTAAGGATGCATTATTACCTTTTAGCAGTGTTTTGTAATGACTTATTTGTAAATGCTCTTGGAAATGCTCTAATTTTTTGATCCTATTATGTTCCTGGATATGAAAAATCCTATTGTAAGGTAATTAGAAGGATTCTCTTCTATTTAAATGTGTGTTCTCTAGACAGTGTCACTCTATACTCTGCACACAAGAACCTTTGTTCCTTAATTAGAAAAAGGACTAGAGCTCATTAATTGTGGGTACAAAGTGATGTCTGCTCAAATGGAGAAGCAATAATACAGTTTAAATAATGATTGATCCTACATTTTAAGTCTTATACTATTTCCTAGTGATAGTGATAAATAAGTAACATATAATGCAGGTTGCAGAACATTGTGTGAAGATTTTTATTGAAAGATCTCTTTTTGCAAGGATAAACCTGTGTCGGGCACAATAAATAAAGGATGGATGGTACATACACAGAATCTGCTGTTCAGGAAAGTAGCATTTGTCAACAGCCACACCGTAGCGATAGCTGAGCTACTGGAGTTCACCCCATACTTTAGAAAATGAAATAATTGTGAGAGCTGTGCAGTCAAAAGCAGTTTGGATCTTGGCCTTACAGAGCTATTATTGTGATGAAAAAATATTTTAATTACTGGTTGCAAACAGAATGAGTTTTAAACGTTTGAGTACTTTGCAGGGTGTTTTCTTTTGGAGGCAAGTGTACTTTGTTCTCTGAATTTTACAACCCCCTGCTATCCCCTTAGGAGGAGAAGGACGGACTTGGGAAGTTCAACCCAGGACCCTTCACCAAAAGACTTGGGTTTATGTAATGGCCACAGAGCTGGGATGGGCTGAGACCTGCAACACACATCACCTGAAGGCAGGGAGAGCTTCCAGCAAAGACCCTTCCCAAAAGTCAGCAGCACGTTGTGCTGAGCTTGGTGGTACTGCCAGGGGTGGGATGCTGGGATGGCATCTCTGTGGGTTTGGAGTGTAGGTCTTGTCACCTGAGGCTGGACCGGGAATGTAGGTTGGGATATGTGTTGGTTCAAGGTGATGCCCCTCAACCAGCCTGCAGCTCCTTCTCCTCCACAAACCCAGCGGTGCCCATTCCTCTCCTTGCTCTGCCTTGCCTCAAAGACTTAGGGAAGAGAAAACCTTTCTCATTTTTCTAACCCTAACAAAAACATGCATTAGCAAGGCAAAGCCTTTCCCATGTGAAGAACGGGAAATTTGGAAGGTTAGCCTTGTTTTCCTGCTAATAGTTTCATGAATCAATACAGTAAAATGTTAGACCAGAGTATTTGTTAACTCAAAGCATATCGGCACTGAAAGAACCCCAGAAAACAGGGGTTTTCTTTATATCCTTCTCTGCTGTATTCCTCTTGGTGGGAAAGAAAAATAGTTTTTAAAAGATAAAAAACCTGTTCTTCAATTGACTATGCAAAAATCTTATTGCAGTATTTATTCCAAACCTGCACACATAATGTTCAGTCAAGGAGAAAACAGCAAAAAACAGTTGTTGATGGACTTAGGCGAGAACTGGATTAAATAAGCATTAGTCTACTGAAGCTGATTACAGGAATATGAAAATGCAGTATCTTAATGGTACATATTTTCATGTGGCAGCTCAGTTGCCTTTCATTTTGCAGCTAATATGTCTATTCTTATGAGTCATTTACTTCTTTAATTACCTTTTGCAGGCAAGGCACCATGGTATATTAATGTGAATGATTTTTACTGCCAGTTTATCATACAATGCCCCAGAAGTTGAAAGGCGTAATTGACTTGGAAGAGCAGCTCATGAAGGAAACAATATTTAGTTGACAGTTTTCCTTGTACTCTCTGTTGACGTTTATGAGTTTACACTATGCTAAAGGAGTAATAAACACAATTTTCTTTCAATAACAGGAAAGAGTCGCTTTTAAAATACATTTGTGGCAAACAGATTTGTTCATTTCTTGAATAATATAGAATAATGTGTTTCCAGTGATGAGATGTATATAAGATTGTCAATTGAATTAAACCTTGAAAGGTGCATTTATAACCTGCCTTAGAGCGTTAAAAGATATTAGGATGCATATGAATTGAATCAGTTAGATGAATATTTAAATTATACACAGATTTGGATAAATCATATTCAGATCTGTGTGTTACATTATTTGGTGGCCGCCTCTTGCCGTCGAGGGCGAAAGTTTGAATTGGGAATTTGAGGGACGGGGCTCTGTTTCTGGAGATGGAAGAACACTCATCAGAAAGCTCTCGATAAAGCCCGATTGGAGGATTATTGCGGAAACTTTCTATAACTTTCCTGAAGCCAGAGGCTTGAGGAAGGTTTAAAATCAGCTTTGCAATCCGTCAAAGTCCATTTTCTCCTGGAATGCTACTTTTATTGAAATGACCTTGTCAAATCTCAAATTCTTTTTCCCAGGCATCCCCAGGACTGTGTGCAGGTATGATTAATCATCTCATCCCGCTTTAATTAATTTAAAGGCGCCCATGGCCGGGGTGGGAGGAGCAGCCGGCTGGCGAGGGCAGCGCTTCCCCGCTCGGCTCGCAGAGAGTTAAACTTTTCACAGTTTTCGCGATTGTTTGCAGTTCAGCCCTCTGCAACATAATGAAAGTTTTCGAGCCATCTGTTGTTAAGCTGGCGGTGAGCAAGGCCAGTATATCCAAACAAAGTGCTGGCCTGCTGTAAACTGAACCTGTCAGTTTAGCATAGCTGGGCTGACCTCCCCGGGCGCGGGGCAGCGGGTACCAGGCACTGGCTGCCTGCTTGGCTTCCAGGGGAACTTCTTGGGGGGACCATGTTTACTTTTTCCACTTAGCGTTCCTCCCACAGGCTTAGACTAGTTTATACTAAATCTTTAAATTGACACTGTTTTATTGGGGTTTTTTTTCTTTTTCTGAACTTTCTCTTTTCTTTTTTTATTTTTTTTTTGGAGCGTATCAAAAAAGTCTATGAAAGACCCACAGTGGCTGGAATTTGAGCTTTTTGGAAGTGATGTGGGGGGGACATGGGACGACAGCCTCTGTGATTATATAACTCATTGCATGCATGTGTACCAGTGAGATTGTCTCTCAGAAGAAAGAGGCATGTTCCCAAGTATCCAAGCTTGCTTTCCACCTCCTATTGTTCCCTTTGTTCTGTACTATTTAAGATCAGTTACTCATTTGCTTCAGAAGATTGGGAATAACAGGCAAGGTAGAGCACAGAGCCAGCATCTATTATCTTCCTGGGAGCCACAGTTGCATCCAGAGTGGCTGGAGCAGCCTTCTTTCTGCTTCTGTTTGCTTCTGCCCATGGGGTTGGTAGTTCCTGCATAAGGTACTAGAGAATTTGAAACTTTTAGAACGCAATTGCCAAGATCTGACTGGAAATGCCCTTTATTTGCAGGGCTGTGAGGTTGGGGATTGTTTTCCTTTCTCGTTGGTGCCAAATACAGGGCAGTTTTGGCCTCCCCTCCTCTGCTTCAGTGTGTTTGTGCTTTTTCCATTCTTGTTCCTCAGATTGCCTTCCCTTTTTCCTTCCTTCCTAAATGCTATTTTATTTATTCCTCTTTGACTGGGAGGTAATACATGCCATTGTCTGGGAGGTAATACATACCATTTCTCTGCTGATATTCACTCAATACAAGTGATTTTTAGCAGTTTTTTAGGACTGGCAGCAAAACTCAAAGTGCCTGTGCCAGGAAAGTGACTATTACGTATTACCTGTACTCAGTGTTTGTTTTTTGGACTAGACCTACAGTAAATACCTTTATGCTACTGCTGCTGCCAAATTCAGTCTTTGCTTTCTACACTTGTGCTGTACCTGCTCGCTGGTCTTTGGCTGGTTTCAAGTGTATTTTACTTACTTCATGATTCTTGGAAAGCAAACCTGATCGTCAGTGACCCCAAATGCTGCAATTCTCAGTCAGGAGGAGTGTTGCCTGAGGAAGAGCTGCTGAATTTGTGCCGTGTGTGAAACCAATGCGCCTTTGAAAAAGCACTTTACAGTCAGTCAGTATCTTCACAGTGTGGTGCAAATGTACTGGAAGCTTTGGAAAAGCAATAATAAAAGTCATACTTGGCCTTTCCAGAAAGACTCCACCAAGGGCTTGTGCTGATGCCCACCAGAGGGTAGGAGTGCCCAGGGGATGAGGGGAAAGGAGTATGACAGTGGTGAAAAACACTCAATTTTAAATTAAAATGACTGCACTTACGAGGAAACCCCATCCAGCTCTAATCTGTTTGTAAGGTGACTGACACATAAAGTGCTTTTTGTTTTAAGGTAGAGGGAAGTGCATTCAGGATGGAGTTTCTGGCATAAATGTCAGGTGCAACGCAGTGCATGCTCACTCAAAAAGTCAAGCAGATAACCTTGGCATTTAGGGACATTGCCTTGCATAAAACGAATTTGTATTTTGTTTTTAAAAAGGAGGACTACATTAAGAGGTCACCTATTAGCTGTGTTTTTGCTAGCTGTCTGAAACTCAGCTCTACTGTCTATTAAACTCAAACCACTATGTAAACATTCCTGTGTTGTTCCTGGTCTCTACAATGGCCAAGGGGATCAGGTTTCACCTGCCTGCACATCTTCAAGCAATTAAAGCAATTAGCTTGAAGCCATTTCACATTCAAGGTCTACTGTGACATTCAAGTCCAGAAGAAGTCTAAGGGAAAAGGAAAAAGAGGAGTATAAAGGGCTGCTGTGCAGCACATGCACAGGAATAACCTGCGAGGGGGTTTTGGACTTACAACGACTTCCAAATGCGGTCAGGAGGCTTCGCAGCAGGCATGCAAAGTTGCTGCTGAGAAAGGGAAAAGATAAAGAAAAAGCACCTAATGATCCTTTAAATTATACCCAAGTTTTGCACCGGGAAGGGAGGGGGAGGAGAGAAAAAGAGCAACATGATTTGGAACGATATTTGAGTGAAATAATACCGTGTTGGTCTTATTTACTGATATTTCTCCTGGCATTGAGCTCATATTTTTCCTCTCGTTTAGGTGGGGATTTATATTTGGTGTTTACATTGTAAAACTACACTCACTCTGGTTAATGTATCCCTTACAATGACATTCAGCGTGGAGTTTAGTGATTCCAGCACTAAGTCTTGAAAGCTGCTATTTTTTAAAAGGTTGGAGCAGATTAGTGGTGACCTTAAAAGATTAAACTAGTACAGTTTAAAGATAAATAATCAGCCTTTAGCACATTAGATAGCTACATAAGCATGACAGAAGGTGACTTTCTTACAACAGTTTCAGAATCCAGGCAGCGTTTTTACATTTGAAACTTGACTAAGGCAGGGAACAGTGGTTTGCAGAAAGCGAGACATAAACTGATTGCACCACTTCAAATTGGTTAATACCGTTTTAAATCCACAGTTTTCCTGTTGGTTTTATTATTGAGAAGAGGCTAATTTTAAAAGCTATGCCTGCTGCAAAAGAAGATCTTGCTTTGCTGTCCCGGAGGGTGTTCTTAATCAGAAATAACCGCAGGCTAAATTATAATGTGGAATCCTGCTGCCCTTTAACCTAACACTGCTGCTCGTTCAGTGTTTGTTAACAAACAGCTCTAAGTACAAAATTGTTTGAGAATTACTTTTTCATTATATTTGCTGACTTCAATTAGAATAAGAAGCTTATTTGGGGAAGAAAAATTAAAAATGTATGGGTTTCTAGAGAAAGTTTCAGCAATTGTTTCCCGGCAAGCATTGCCTTCAGAATATAGCTGTGGACTCCGTGGCACACGTAATTCAATTTAAATAAAATTACCTTCTGAACTAATATTTCTGCACGGGTGGCAGAGGCAGAGCTCGGGAGCATCCCAAGACTCAGCCCTTTGATAGATGAACAAGCTAAAATGGTGGCAGGGGATGAGGCCAGGGCACCTCTTGGGCCTTGCGAGGGGATGTGATTATCCCGTTCCCTAACAAAGAGGCACAGATTCCCCATCCCTGTGGTGTTGGGGAGGGCTGGGCTCTAGACACAAGTGGTACAGTGTCCTATTTTTATTTCAGTTTGAATAACACGTAATTGAAACATACACTTGGCAAATTAATTGGTGAATTGAAGGTAAGAACTGCTGAGTTAGTAGAGACGGCACAAGCCCTGCTCTTTTTTCCCCTTAAGTTTACATGCTGGAGCGGAAACGCCGCGGTGCTCAGAAAGGAGGTGATGCCTCTGTAAAGCAGATCTTTCCAATTTTATTTTTTTTCTAGCTTAGTCTTCTGTTTCTGTGATCTGCCTTTTGAACTGTTTTTGTGGCTGATCAGTTCCACCTAATATGTCTCTTGATTTCTGCTATTGTAATACTCAGACGACATGCTGTTCTCTTCATTTTTATAAGCTTTAGATGCTCCTGCCTGTCATACTCTGGCGGTTTATCTTCAGCGTCTGGATTTGCTTTCAGACTTGCATGTCTATCAAGCTGCTGTTGCTTTGAATGTGAGATCAAAAGAAGATGAATTCCAGTAAAAAATTTCCTCGTATGAAGAAAAGATTGGGGGCCTATGTAAACATCCCACTGACAGCTCCCAATGAGTTATTTTAGCAGAGCATTAGCACCCAGAATGACAGACAGTCCAAGACTACATGCTAAATAACAAATCAGTCCCTTCAGTGGCAGCAGCACGTTGCCACAACAGCAATACATTTTCTAAAGGAATCCTGTTCCTCTTTTTTATTGAATATGGCTGTTCGACTGCTCATCTCTTCATGAGCTGCTTTTGAGTGCCAGCCCCAGTTTACTTTTTCTTGACAATATCTGTGTCATGTCACCAATATGACAGCAGACAGGGCTTTGATAACTGGGTGGGGAGACGGTTAGTTAGTCATCTTGAGTTAAATAGGTAGTTTGTTTTAGGGAGGGGAAGGAGACAACGAAGGAGGGATGGCATCTGCCGGAATGCTAAAGGCACACTTTTGGAGATGCTGGATGCAAGTCCCTGCGCCCAAGACGAGTTGTATTTTTGGGCGGTTGTTTATATTTCAGTTCACGCAGTTAGAGAAAACAGCTCTGCAGCCCGGCCAGCCTCCGAGCCAGTTTTCAGAGCAAGTCACAGCACTGTCGAGGGTAGGAACGTCAAGCTTGGCTGGACTTACGTGCAAATCCGAATTTGCCTAGATACAGAAGCGAGGTGTTCTTCTTGCTGCTGTTTGGTCTAGTTGGGAACATAATTAGTTCTGCATGTTTCTGCTTACAGACGGGGGGGATTTAGCAATGCAGAATCACTAGATTTCTGTGCCTTAGTGTAGTGCTAAACCCAACTTGGAGATTACCTGCAAGCTCCAGCCGATCTCGCCACTTTGCAAAGGAAGAATTAGGGAAGGAATGCTTTGCGGTTTCTTTGTCATTTAGTAAAAGCAGAGGTTGCTACTGTGGAGGCAGAGCCCGGTGGCTGCCGCGAAGGGCAGTGCTCCAGCGTCTCCCTCCAGCCTGCGCTCCGGCTGCACGGCACTTCCTGTTTATTCAAACATCTTTTTACCATTCTTCAGCCCCCGCTTCACAGAAACAGCCAGAAACACATCTCCAGCGTGAAGACGGAAATCTAAAGGCAGACAGTAAGAGCTCACTCTGTTAAACTCTTCATTTTCTCTGCGAGCGCTCAGAGGAAAGGAGCGTGCAGGCAGGGCTGAACTTTTAACGTGCTGCCTTGCGCGGGCAGCGTGGAGCGCAGGAGAGGGGAATTGCTTTGGTTTAAAGCAAAAGGAGCCAGTTCAGGTTTTTTACTGCAGTGTTGACAAGGGTGGGTTTTTTGGCATGGCTTCGGAGAACCATGTCGAGACTGAGTCCTCTGTTGGGGCGCCCATCGCTTTGCGATTGCCCGTCTGTCGCGGAGGCAGCCATGTGTCACTGTCCTTGCTGCTCGCTGGGTGCTGCGGCTTCTCCTTGCACTTGCACAAGTGCCAAAATAACCTAAAGAACAGCCCCCCCCCCCCCCCCCCCAAAAAAAAAAAAAAGGGAAACGTGGCTGCTGTTCTGGGCAGCACAAGAGGCTCAAGCCCTCCGAGTGGCTTTTTTGTTTTCCTCAAATTGTTTGCATCGTGGCTCTGGCACCGTGTGTGAACCAGCCTCGCTAATATTTGTACCAATTTCATGCTAATAAAAATCAGGCTGCTGAGACAAGCATGGCCATTATCTCATTCATATGACTATTGTTTAGACCTGTGGTACTACAAAAGGAAAGGGAAAGCGTGCTCACGCCGGGTAATGGTTGTTAACTTCTCACGTGAGGGATTTTCTCTGCAGTTTTTCAGTATTAATGATTGTTGTATGAATGGTCTTCAGGGGTAGTTGGAAGATAGTGTAGATCCTCTGGGTAATCCATGTCGCAACACAGATGGTGGATTTTTCCCTCTGTTCAAGTGACTTAAAAAACTGCTTGATATTATCTCAGTGGTTTCTCCCCCCTCAAAAGTCCACTGACATAGCAGGTAACTTTTTTTTGGCAAGCATTTGTGGTGCTCGTATAGTGTGAAAAATAGGGGAAAATGGAAAATATGCCGCCTGCCCTATAGAGAAAACCCATCTTCCTCGAGGCTTTTCCTGCCTCTCTGAGATCCAAATACACTTTAAAATTTTAAACCGTAAACCCCCATCTTCCTAGAAAAGAGAGAGAGAGAGAGAAATCAAGCTGTGTGTTCAGCCAAACCGCAAGTACAACAAACATATTTTGAAAATATATTGCTAGTCTGGCTTTTTAATGTTCAGAAGTTGTTCTACTTTGCAGGAAAAAAAATGGTGTTTGCAACTGCCTTAAGGACAATTTGTTTAACAGTAGGAGTAATTGCATGGGGAAAATGGAAAGAGTGACTGAAGTTATTTACTCAGATGTTAGTGTAGGTGTGGGGCAGAAAACTCTCTGTGGGAACAGTGGGCTGCTTTTCTTGGTATCTTAGTCTATTTGATGACCATCAAATTTCCCAGCTCACTGGTTTTGTTTTTTCTGGATGGCATGTTTGATTATTTATCAGAAGGGAAAGGGAGTAGCTGAAGCAAATAAACATGTGACCAAGCTGTGTTTTGTTTTCCACTCAGAAGGCCATGCCCTTTAACAGATATACAGAAAATAATAAACGTATTGTTTTATGATAAAAGGAAATTATGTGTATCATTTTCTTTAGTAAGGCCATTAACCCCTTGTGCTTGGTGGTCTCCGCCTTCTGGCAGCTTGTTGAGTTTGCAGCTGGGAATTAAAGGCACTTAAACCCCCCTCTTGTGTGGAACATTTCCATGGATTACTGCTTTGCCCCTTTGGATTTGCTGGATTTATTACGTAGTCATCCAGCCCTGGTCATCTCCCCAGTCCTGCTTGGGGTGTGACCAACTAAATGAGAAGCACTTCGGATTTTCAGAGGGGTGCTGACTTCCAAAGAAAACCTTGGCGAGTGCTGCTAGGATCTTCCTGCCTCCTGTACTGGTGTCTGTGCAGTGCGAGGGGTTGCAGCTGTGTTTGGTCCGTTACAGACACAGTCAATTTATGGGATTCTTTTTTAAATGCCAGGTGTCTAGCATGTAGCGTGTAGTATTTCCTTTATAATACCAGCTTAGGACAATGCTCATTATCTTCCCTGAAAAAAAAAAAAAACACTCTATAAACTAAATCACTGTCAGGAAGTAAAATACAGGTTTGCCTCATCTCCGGGAAGCATGTTGCATGCTTTAGCTGCTTTTATGGGATTAAAAGAAACAAGTTAAGACTGTCATGTACATGAAAGGAAACCGAGATGTGGTTTGTTTCACATTGTGCAGGTAGGTATAAATTTAATAGAGTGACTTGCTTTCAAAATCTCTCTTTGTCTCCCCGAATCACATGTCAGTTCCAGCGCGTTGATGAGCTCCGCGGTCCGTAATAGCGCCTGACTGCCGCTGCCCCGCAGGTGCTGGATCGGCAGGAGGGTCCTCCTCCTCCTCAGGGACGTAGGTTTCCTCTGAGGAATGGCTTCAGATCGAAAAAAGGAAAATTAGCCTGACATCTTGAAGTCGCGTTCAAGTATGTGCATCGCTGGTGGGTCTGGGAGGAGGAGGTGGATGTAGATGCTTCTCTCCCTGGTTCCAGGGAGTCAACACGTCATGGAGAACCCAAATGGGTGGTAGGACTGAAGCTGTGGGTTTAGGTTTGAGGGAGGAAAATGGCAGTCGAAATACTAGAGAGAGGAAGGGCTGGCGAAATAAGGACCTGAAACTTAAATGTGATGCGAAGAAGAAAGAGGAAATGAGCAGCTTGGGGCCAGGTGACATGGACAGGGGCTGGAGGACATGACTGGCCCCCCTTGCCAAACAGCTCCCTGAGGGTTGAGGAGGCTCGAGATGGGTTGAGGAATGGGCTTTGTGATGGGCAGTGTGGGATGGAGGTACTTGAGAAGGCAGAGGGGCAGGAGCAATCACGTCATGTTGGACAGGGTCTTTCCAACCCTGGGTGTAGTCCCTTGGGCAGACATCTGTGAAGGACAGTTAGAGGACCTGTCCACAGGGATAGTTTCCTTCCAGCCTCCAATGATTAAATGTTGGCTTGTGCCCTGAAACACAAACAGTTGTACCTTGATTTCTGTTTTTATCTGTCCAAAGGTAGCTGCACATGCTCTCAGTAATATCTGTGCAGGTGTCTTATCCTTTCTTTGCATCCTCCCCATGCTCTTGGCCCTGGTGATAACTTGTGACAGTAAGTTCCGGAGAGTAATTATGAGTTGTGTATTAAGAACGGGGAAAAAAAATTCCTTTATCTGCTTTAATTTTTTTTGGTGGTTGTTGCTTCCTGACTTTATTCAGTGTCCCCTTTCTTTTGTGTTATGAGAAATGACAAATGCACCAGATGTACCTTCTCAGGCCGAGTCACAATTTGTGTACTATTATCATCTCTCCTCTTGCTCATCTCTTGCTAAACTAAACACTCCCATCCTTATCAATCTTGCCTTGTATCTGTTGAGGCCTCTAATCATTTTTGTCTCCTCCATCTGAACCTCGCCTATTTTTGCTTTACCGCATTCTGTTAAAATTAAGGTTTTTAGAAGCTGTTCTAAATTGAGTTGTGCCATGGAAGTTGAGAGATGTGATTTGCAGCATTCGTTTTCCATGTTTTGGGCTGCCCCAATGTTTTGCTTCCTTCATTCATCCAACAGCAGTGAGTGTCTGATGGAGCATGGTGAGATGTCCACAGTCAGGGGCTGTATTTCATGGGCCTCTGAGTACAAGTTTGTCATGCAGTGTTTTGGAAAACAAGCTTAAAATATGTTCCCTGTTTTGTTGACCACACAGGGAAGCGCACAAGCAGCTGTATGCAATATACTGTTTATGTTGTAGCAACAAAAAGGCCCTCTTCCTTCTCCCCCCACCTTATCCTTCTTCTCTATTAAAAAATATGAGAACTTCCCGTGCTTTTGACATCCAAGAAAAACGCGGCTCAGCAGTGAATAGCCCTCCAAATATTCAAAGGTCTGGTTCACTTTTGGATAAACACAGTAGTTCAGAATCTGATCTCGAGCCTACAGAAACGAGCTGGAAATCCCATAAGATTTTTTTCATCATTCAGACACAGTTCAGTTCTGGTTCAGTTTGCACAGGGAGCCAAGATTTCTATCCTTTCTCATTTTACCAGGATGTGTTGGCCCATCCCTCCTTTCTTGCTGGTACAAACCGCTACATGCTGTGAGTCTTGGCATGCCAAAATAAAGAGAACCATTTTTAATGTTTGGGAACTTTTTGCCAGATGTTTTTTAAGTGGCTTTGATGAGTCCTGACTGTGACTCCTTAAAAGAGGGGACAGAAGGTGTTTTCACAGTGTAACCGCCGGAGGATTTAATTTGTACCTTAAAAAAAGGGATTTTTGGTGCTGTTGTCCCTGTTGTCTCTGGTTTGGGATTCGCAGGTTCCTAGTGTTGGCTGAGGTTATTGTCTTACCTTCTGCTCTTTGCCTCCTTCATCCCTTTGGTGTCTCTGAGTATTGAAGAAAATACCTCACTCACCTTTTCCCTGAACTTAGTGGAGTTTGTGAATAAATTGCAAAAAGAGAATAGTTGTTTTGGAGACAAACCCTGTTGTTCCCCTGTTTGGGACTGGATCCTTGCTGCTGCAGAGCTGGGAGAACAGGCAGGGATCTTGCCAGTCATGGGATGGCAATGGGATGGCAGGGCAGGAGCATCACGTCCACTTATCCTCCAACCGGCAGGAGTAGCCTCAGTGCCCAGGAGGACAAAGTGCAGCAGCACTGGGGCAAAGGCAGCCCCACCCTGTGGGTTTGGAAGAAAGGGGTTTTGTTTCCGATGCCTTTTTCTGGAGGGAATCTCCTCAGCTGGTAGCCAGAATGTATTCCAGAGGAAAGAAACTAAGCCTGCTGGAAGAAAAATAAAGACTAGTCTTCTTTCCTTATGATGGAACTATTCTAGGAGATGCTTCAGCAGGAGGCACGTTGCCAGCTCCCTTGCTCCAAGTCTGCCCCCATCACATCAGGGACAGGATGTGAGCCGGCGTTTGTACATGTAGACCCTTCTCTTTTTCCAGCATGGGAATCACCCATTAGTCACTTGGCCAAACCAGTCTGCTGAGTCTTAGCAAAGCCTTCAGGGCCAGCTGATTATTTTATTGAGCGAAGGATTGCTGTTGAAGCTCCCCCCCTTGATGAGCTGGCTGGTAGCCCTTGGATGGAGCCAGCCTTGTGGAGGAGCTGCAGCCAAGTGAGGCACTGGGTACCAGCAGCATCTCCCCAGGCTCACAGCATCCCTCTGCTGCACCTGTGGAGTTGGATACAGAGTACATGGAAGAGGGTTATTTAATGAAACAAGGAAATAAAGGATGAGGTGGGGATGGGGGTTGTTTGAATCCAATGCTGTTGAGAAGGCTGGACAGCAGGGATGCTTCAAGATGCATCCTACCTACACAGAGCGCTGTGTCCTGCCTCAGGCTTCCCTGTTGTGGTGCCGGGAGCAGTATTGGGGCTCTTGGCTTTGTCTTGTTTTGTGTGTGGCACATAGGGTCAGCATGATGGGAGTGGGGAGGGAGCATGTAGCAGCTCATTTCCCAGTTCTGGAGGAGGATGGAAGAGCTGGGCACGAATGTCACAGGGAAAAAGTGCTGCAAGAACATCTGCTTCTCTTTTTTGCATCTTCTACATTTTATTCCTCCTCTTCATTTTGGTTCCTTTCCTATTCTCTCTAGTTGGTTCATCTCACCTCCCCCTGTTCTGTTCCTCCCAGAGGAACAGCACTACCCACTGCTGTCGCTTTGCACCGTTTTTTATTTTTTTCCTTTTTGCATACTGCTCCGCTCCTCGCCGCTTTCCACACGTTGCGCGGCTCCTGAGCCTGCCGGAGGAGAGCTGCAGCAGGGCTCCCCTTCCATGTGTCTGCCTCCTACCACCGCTCCTCTACATCTGCTGCTCCAGGAGAAGAGAGTGTCGCAGGAGAGGAGGTAGAGGAGGCAGGAGTGGGAGAGACATGAAGCAGCTCTGAAGCTCGGGTGCATCCGGGCTTCTGAGCTTGAGAGCTGCATCTTGCCACTCTGCTGGGAGCAGCTGTGGAGTGGAGCAGGGTGTGAGGACAGATGGGAGCTGAGAAAGAAGAGGGATTGCTGGCTGAGTCTAGATTCCCCCTCGTCCCACCCAGGAGAAACAAAGGTACTTGCCTTGTGGGACTAAATGGAAGCAAGAAGCCCTTGTGGGAGGTGGGCCCTGCTCTGCTGGGAAAGGTCCCTGTAGCTGCTGACCGGGCAGTCCCTCAGTGCCGAAATCCATGGTGAAACTTGGGGAGAAATAGATGGTGGGAGAACTGCATGCCTGCTGCTGCAAAACCATGCTTTCCCAACCTCAGTGTGGAAAACTGAGCAGCAGTGTTAGCTTGTAAGGGTATGGCTGTCAGAGATCAACACAAAAGGTCTTGCTTCTGGAGTCTGGGACTGGGGTAGTGTTATGTTTGCTCCTAGGGTAGATTTTGCCCTTAAAATATCTTCCTTCTCATCTCTCTCTGCTTGTTTTGTTGTATTTTGCTTTTTAATGACCATAACTGAAATAACGGACAGATGATGATGTTGGCTGGCAAGTAACTTTCCAGATTTACTGCTTGGACAGTTCAGATGGCAGTGGGACCATCTCTGATTTCTGGGAATACTTCCTTCCCCCTTTCTCAAGTTGCCTTCCTGATAAGCAGCTTTGTCCACCTGGAAAGGCCCCAAATCCTTAGGCATCTGTAAAAACACGTGGGATTTTTTTGTGTGTGTATACTCTCTTTGCAACTTCTGTGTGCATGCTTCTCCATTTCGGAGGCAGCTGATTACTGCACAACTGCCCTGGGAACTGGCAGTCAGACAGGACACACGTTTCTCTTGCATCCTCATGGCTGTTGCTCACCTCCCCACTCTCCAATGTACATACCTTTCCATACATCCTGCAGTTCCAGATCAGTCTTTCCATGCCTTACAAACCTCAGGTGCGGAAACAAGCCTCTCCTGCTGTTAGATCCAGGCCTGTTATAGTTGTAAGTCATCATATTTCATTAATAGCTGATTGATATTAATATCAGTTGAAGCAGATGGGAAGGGAGGAACTGGAGCTCTTTTTTTTTCAATAGGAATAGGCTGATGGAAAAAAGCTGGAGAGTTGCTGCCTTGTACTGGCTGCAGTGGTGGAACAAGTTAGCAAGAGACTCCATGCGACTGGATCCTGTTACTGTTTTCCTTATGTACTGACACTGTAAGCAAGTATATGGCATTTAAGCAGCATTTCTATTTTTAAAGTTCTACCCTCTTTTTCCAGTGTATTTCCCTTCATCAGCCCCCTTCCCAAATCAGGAGTTTTTGGCCACGTGAAATTAGAGGCAAGGCTTCATTTTTACCCTTCAGCAGAACTTGCCCAAAGAGGACGATGAAACTGAAAGGTCGAGCTTGCGTGAAAATGTCGAATTACAACAGTAACTGGGGTGATAACAGTGCCCAGTGTTCTGGGCAAACAACAGCTGGGCAAACAAGTCACGTTCTGTCTGTCTTGCAATAAAATTGTCTTGGTCATCTCAAATGTGTACTCTCTTTTCCCCTCCCAGTGCTTAACTAGTTGGGAAATATTAAATGGTTGCCACTTCCCTAAGCACAGGGATTTTTAGCGGGGCTTCCCACTTACTCTGTGAATGAAACAGGCTTGATTCATCTCACAGTTAATGTGCTGTTAACATTTTTCCTGGGTTAGGTGTCACCCAATATTGACTCTCAAATACCATCCCAAGTTTGTGCAATGTCTCTAAAGTGCAACATTTCAGTTGCCTTTTTACTGGTGTCTGTTTTACATGAGAAAAATTTCCTTATCTCTGGGTGATTTCCTAATGGATAAGAAAATATCTTGGGAGTTTATTTACCGTATCTTGCATTTAGGCCTAGGATGACTTAGTTGGTAGGGAGCTTTCTCCTGATCTTGTCCTTCCAAATCCGTGTTTATGGTGACCAAAAACCATGGCACTCAGAAGATGCACTTGCTGGGGATGCTTTCATTTCTCTTTTTTCCATTAAGTGGGAAGATTTCCTCTTTGTATTTCAGTGCAGAGAAGAGGATGGTTGCTGAAGCCCTGTGGTTAGTGCTGGAGGCCAGGATTGGTGTCTGGATCTCTGGGTGTCCTGAGTAGCTTTGTCCAGGTTTGGAGGCTCTTTGAGCAGTGCAGATAATGTGTTTACTGGTAATTACAGACCCAGATATTTAAGGCACCTCAGCAGTTTCAGGGGCTTTTGGCATCTCTGGCCTGTCCCATGAAGGAACATGCAGTTGTCTGAATGCACAAATACGAGCTGCTTTTTAATGGCCCCTGGCAATTGTTCACTTGCAAGCACGTGGTAGAGATTTAGGATGTAACTACGGCAGTGGGGAGGAATGTGTGAAAAGAGCTTGGAGATGTCAGAGCACCTGCTCATGAGGAGAGGGCCACATTAGCAAAGCTGTTGGCTAGCAGTAAACAGTCCTGGCACCCTTGTTTCAGGACTTGGCAGCAGCAGCAGTTGAACTGAGTCCAGCTTTACTCTCTACTGCCTGTTCAGTAAGTTGAGGACAAGGCAGATGATTAAGGAAATGTGGGGAAACTGCTACAGAAGCTTTTGGAAAGATAAGAGACTTTGGTCTCCATGTCTGACAGTCTGGCACTTCTCACTAGCATTGAATTCACATGCAAATCAAAGGCAACATCTACTCCCACAGGAAGCTTTATTAATGTACAGGCCTGCTTGCGAATCTCCGTGCTGATGAAGGTTGTGGGACTGACTTCACTCAAATTAATTTCCCTGTCTCTCCTCGTTTGAGCACTGTGCAGCAGCAGCAGCCTCAGCAGGGCTCCCACGCCAGAATCCAGCGGTGAGCTCCATGTGGGAATGGCACTGCCTGGAACGAGGGAAGAGGGTAGAGGTGTGGCACTTGCTGGCTTGGATTATGCAGGATATGTCAGTGTAATGAGGGCAGATGTCCACTGGGCTTGAAACATCAGCAAATGAATTCCGTGGAGGCACTCCAAATTGCCTTGAAATATTTTGCATGTAAGAGGGAAGAGACCTGGTGCTTCCTGGACCATCTTTCTTCTGCACATCATGTGTAAGCAGTGCAGATGAGACTTGGAAGTGGCAAGGGCAGTTCTTGGTCCGAGTTAGGAGGGAGGAAGGGCTGAGCAGACAGATGTAGAAGGCAGAGGTCCGTGGCATCCCTGGGTTCACTGTACCACCGAGGATGTGGTTGCTACTTGGTGCAGGTGTTCAGTAAGAACCAAATCTGGCTCTAAACAACTTTCCACATCTTAAACCCATGCTCATCCGATGCTCAGCTCTTATTGCTGTCAGTTATTTATACATGAAAAAGCAAAATCTTGAGAGGAGAGATGGGAAATGCCATTTCAATCTGCAATCTCCTGGAATGTCAGCGTGCTGCCATCTCACCTGCCACCTGCATTGTTTCTCCCTTTGATGTTCCTGTCCATCCTGACTCTTTGTATCCACGATGCTCCCTCCAGCCCACTTTCATTGTTTCTAATCCTTTCCTTCCTGCTCTGCTCCACCCTCTGTGCTGGTCCTTCACTCTTACCATCACTGGTCTCTCCAGATCTGCACCAGGACAGGTGACAACCAGACATGGAGCGAGTGATGTAGATGTCAGGAGGGGTGGGTGTGCAGAGTGTGGGTACTGTGCAGGTGGGACTGGAACAGGGACAGAACTCTGGCTTTTCTCCATCAGAGCTTTGCCAGTGCAAGCCTGGCTCTGAGGACAGAAATCCTCATCATGGGGCCAGCCATGATAAGGGCTTATGGTGGCAGCAGCCACCCCAGTGAGCTGCAGAGAGCTTCATGGCCAGCTCGAGTAGAGAGCAAGCATTTCTTGCATGGCTACTTGTTCTGGGAATCTTCAAAAATTTCTGGCAGCCAATTTAATTGTGCAACCTCTCAGCTGCCAGAACGGATAGAATACGATCATATCACATGAAATGCATGCAGGGTCTGCTATAGCAACTGTATTTCAAAGAGACAACACATATGGTGACTGGTTCTTTTTGGAATAATATCTATAAGTTGATGATGTTTTATTCAAAAAGGCTGTAGCTTGAAAGGTTAGGGATGTTCTGATTGTTTAGTGTATGATTAAAGAAAGGCTTCTGTGTTTTTTTTGGCCTATTGAATCTAATTACTGGGAACTAAAATGATCATTTGATTGCACATTTACCTGGAATTATTCTTCTGCAGAGCCAGTCTTAATAATATATAATAATATGTTGCGCTTGTACTGTATAGAGCTTCTTGTCTGAGCAACTCAGAGTGCTTTACAAGTATTCATTAATTAAATAAGCCATACAACACCCCTGTTAAGTAGGTGAGTATTTGTTGCCCATCCCCTGAAGTCTTGTAGGTTTTATTTCTGCTGCCTCTGCCCACCCTTGAAGATGCTTTTACAGCTAAATAAGCTAATTCAATAAAAAATAACATTTTTTTAACCATACTTAGAACTTTCTTCATAAAGGTTTCCTTTGTTCCATTGTATTCATTGGTAGGCTGTAAAGTCTTCTTGATGTGGAACCACAGTGTGGGTGGTTGTGTGTAGGAGCCCACATCCAGGCACACCAGCCTGCCCTGGTGTGCATCCATGTCCAGCAGCTCCCTACACTCCTTGCAGGGACATGGACCATTTTAGACATGTTATGGGTACACTGAGCTCCAAGCAGCTTGAAATGCAAAATCTGATTCTACCTTCACCACACCAAGCTCTGTTGGAAATTGCATCCATCCTTGCAGAGTTTTTGAGATCCAGTGGAGACTTGTTAGCAATTTGAAAGAAGGGCTCATTGCCAGAGCCCAGTAAGGTCTCTCCTCCCCACCTCCCCTGGCCAGTTCTTCAACATGCTGAGCTGACCAGTGTCTCTTCAAAATGAAAAGATGGGTCTAGGCCATAAAATAACAAGTTTTACTGGGGGGTTTGGATCTGAGTTCACAGTACTTGGTATCAAACCTTCCCCAGCAGTTCTGTGCTGAGATTAAACGCTCTGCAACTTGGAGAAGCAAGTGAAACCCGAAGCATATCTGACGCCTTAATTAAATAGGTATTAATTAAATCACTCAGAGAACATACACAGTAGGAGTGGGGAAGGCTTTTTCCCTCCTTCCATGTAGGCATCTTGCAAAGGGACTATTTTTCTTGTTTTACATTAATGAAGTCTTCAGCCTTCCCACTTTTCCACCTACACATGTACTGAACGTCTCCAAGGAGACCAAGGAGGCCCGAGTCCGGTGCTGGTGAATCCTCCGGGAGCAGCAGGCTGGGGTCTCGCCAGAGGAGCCTCAGCTGTGCCACAGTCTGTCTTGCAAAGATCATTCTTGCAGCCCCCTGGCGCGGGAGCCAGGGCAGGGACTTGCTTTTTGTCTTTTCCCCCATATTTTGTCTACTCTTGCTTTCTTTTCCCCACCTGATGGAGAAATCAGGCCTTGCAGAGCTGCAGGGATGCTTTTCAAAATTTTGTGATAATCCCCCACATGTCATGCCTGATAATGTTTTTGGGGTCATATCCTCTGTCCCTCCATCCTGTAAAGCCACTCTGTCCTTTTGCTGCTCTGCTCCCTCCCACTGAGTCCCCACAGATGGTCCGTCATGAGCCATCAGTGACTTTCATAGGATCATCAAGTATCCTGAATTGGAAGGGACCAATGAGGATAATCAAAGTCCAAGTCCTGGATCTTGGCAGAGTGAGATGGTATCCCTGCTTTGTGTTCACTCCAGCTCCTCGCAGCTTCCTCAGCCTTCAGCATGGTGCCTCTGGGATTCAGCACGGCTCTGCCTGCTGCTGCTTCTCCTCTTTCTCACACCACGGCCTTCCAGAAACTTCCCTGATGTTCTCTGGCATTCAGGAGGGCACACAGTGGTGTACAACTGCCCTCTTCTGTAAACCTAACCTGACCTGCTAGAAAGAAGAGGCACGTGAAAGGCGGGTGACTGCTCAGAAGTGAGCAGGGCTGTCAGTCCCTCCAGGGGTGCAAAATAACTGTATGGAGCTCACCACTGGCATTCCTGCAGTTACTTGAGGTTCTCACCCAGCAGCTGAACATCAACTGCTGCTGGTTTTCTCTGTAGTCAAAATGGAAAGTCCAGTCGTGGGATATCACCACAGTGCATGCAAGTGCTGAGTTTTTATTTTTGTGGAAGCCACTGCCACTGTAGAAGTGCATCAGGAGTGGAGTGGTACCCCATGACCAGGGATTACCTTGACCCTATGCTGTACGTGTAGCTCCCCATGCCCCATTTGCTGTAAACTCAATTTTCCAACCTCTTTCCCCACAGGCTCTCCAGGTGGCACGGCAGCTTCTCCTGCAACAGCAGCAGCAGCAACAGCAGCAGCAACAGCAGCAGCAGCAACAAGTTAGTGGATTAAAGTCTCCGAAGAGGAATGACAAACAGCCAGCCCTTCAGGTAAGGGGAGCCTGTGTGCCTCCATGAGGGGCTGAGGCTTGTAAGAGCTGAATAGATGCAACTTCCTCTTGAACGTTGGGATGGGACCTTCAGAAGCTTCCTCCCAGTGTGTCCACAGAGTGGCTGTGGCTTGTGTAAGTGGCAGGAGGACCAGTGCTGGGTGCTCTTGAAAATCCCACCCACATCGTATTTACAAATTGTGAGTGTGTGTGCTTTTATTAGCATCTGGTAGGGTTGGATCATGATAAAATGGAATAGCTTTTGTTACTGTGTCAGTGTGCATAGGAGATTTGCATTAACATTTCTGTTTGATTGCTGTTCATTTGTAGTCTGTGTTCACTCAAACCGTTGATTTGCTGTGTCAAGGATATTGGGAAATACTAGGATATCATATCATCAGTGTGTTTTTTCCCCTTTTATTGTCTGCTGATTTATGGACATGTTCAGAAATAAAATCTAAATATTATAGGGCCTTTTGCTGTTATGAATTCAGAGAGCTAAAACCAATACAGCATTCCCAAACAGAAGATGTGTGCACACATGTGGGGCTTTGGAGTACATTCTGCTAGTCTTGTGGGATAAATCACAGTTAGTTAAAGACAAGAAAGACCTATTAGGTCATGTATCACATTTTCTTTTTTCAATTTTTTTTTTCTATTTTAGTGTTAGAAATCCCAAGTGGTGGTGGGACCGCTATTATTTTCCTTCAGCTGGTTTTCCATAACAAAGCACACGCTCAGGAACTTTCCACTTCAATTCCATCCTCTTGCTCCAAGTAATACTGCTTGTATAAATACTGAGTCAGTCCCTTGCCTTGCCTCGTGTTCGCACTCCTCAAACATCTGAGATACTAACATGTACTTGCCAGTTTTGGCAAATTATATGTATCTAGTTCTTTATGTATTTCGTAAACCAGCACTTCCAGACCCTTGACCACTTTGCTGGTTTGCAGCTGGTTATTGCTTTTATTACTGCTCTCTGCAATTGCAGCATGTCACTCGATTTTTGATAACCAGTTCCTGAATGCAGCAGTTCAGCTACAGTTGCACAAAGCCCTGTAGCTGGGACATTTATCTTATCTTGCTCTTCTATATCTGATGCTTCAGCCTCTGTAGCCCCAAATTCTTTCCGGGTTTTTTTTTTTTTTTCCCCTCTTGTTGTCATAGCACGTTGTCAAACTCATGTCTGTTTTGCTCTTTCTACTTTTTTTTTTTTTTAGTTTGATATACTATCACCATGAGTTCCCTGACAGCATTGCTGCTTCTCTTGCCTTTTATATGTGCTGCAGATTATTTTCCTACAAAAATACGGATCCTTGACTGTTTAAATATGTAGTAGAATATGGAAGGTAAAGCCAACATCACTAAAGGCCTTGACAGTAAAGTGAGAAGACCTGATCCCGTGTTTCTTACCCAAATAAAGCTGATAGGGACTTCAAGGGAAGTTTTGCCTGAGTGAGAAATAGCTATTAACTGCAGCCCTTGGCCCAGTGTGGACAACTTCAAGCTTTGCTATAGTGATTTCATCTTCAAAGCATTTTGCAAATACTAATCTCCAAAACATCCCCAGAAGGAAAGTCTGATAAGTAAGTAGCATTAGCCCAGTTCTGGACTGGGAAACTGAGGGGAGTGGGTTAAGCGACTCGCTTAGGATAACAGAGGGAATTGGTTTAGAGGTGGGATTAAGATTCATGAGTTCCTGGCTCCCACCCCTGTGCTCCGGCTGCTGGACAACACCTCGTGCTTTATAGCCGGGCTATTATTCTTTTGGAAAGTATGAAGCATTTTGTCATTGGGCAAATATACGTTTTATTGGCAGTGTCAAGAGCCATAATCCAAAGCGTTACATTAATGCTTTCAAAAATATTTTATTTGGTAAATCCATAGCTGATCCATATGCCTTTTAATAGACTCTTCCACTGGGGACATTTTTAATGAGAGATTGTGCTGGCTAGGTCCAGTGTCAGGTACTAAAAGAAGTGCTTTGTTGTGCAGATGTCTTAAGAATAGCTCCAGAGGATGAAATATGACTGTGTTGACCTTTCAGCTGTGAGCTTATTTGTCAGGATTCAAATAAGTTGAAAGGATCAAACCAAACAGTTTCCGTAGTCAGACTGGGAATTGTGTTGCAGAGGTCAACAGTGAAGGCCACATCGCAGATTCCATAACATAGCCAATTGTTGGTATGTATTAAAGTACTGGAGCAGCTCCTGCAGTCAGAGACACAATTAAAATTCTAATTTATTAATGTATACAGAGAGCTGGCCCAGCCTGTCACTCACTGATTCAAATGACTGCCCAGTCTTTTTTTTTTTTTTTTCCCCCTTCTCACTCCTGGTGCTGTTGCAGTCTGAAATGTACTGGAAGTCCTCTTGCATGTAACACCCTGAGTGCATCCCTGTAATGAAAATCTGTTGCTGAAAGGAAATGGTGCTGCTGGGGGTAGAATTTTTGAGTAAAACTGCACCCACACAAGCACCCACACCCCCTGAAGTCAGATGGGGCCACACTGACGAGGTGATACCTATTGCTGACAGTACACAGAATAAATGTCAAGGGTGGGGGAAGTGTGCCCGTTCTTCAGGAGTTTGTTTAAATAATGAACAAGTCATCTTTGGGTTTCATTTATAAATATAGATGTCTCGTTCGATAGCCACAGTGGTTAGCAGTCACTTGGGGTTTTTTGTGACAAACAGGCTTCATGTATAACAAGAACACCACAGGTGTCGTTCATCCCTGCTGTGCTTGGCGAGGGCACTGGTGAGCAGCACCCAGCATGAGTGCTGGGGAGCTGTTTGCAAGGAACAGGGAGGGATGCTGTTTTCCTGGGCTGCTGGTTCTCCTACTACACTGTTCCATTGGAGGGGAGGCTGGTGCTGGGGCTGGAAGAGCTCCCTCTGTCTTGGGCTCAGCACTGGGCAGGCAGGCTGGCACCTAACCACCCCACCCTTCCTGCCCCAAACACATGTGGAAAATTGATGTTGTAGGCACTGTGTAGGTAATCTGTTAGCACCTCCTGGATGATTTTCTCTGTTCCTTCTTTTATTCACTGATCAAATAGCCACAGCACTTGAATATATCCCTGTACCCACACTGGCACATGGTGCCTTCAATAGTATTTATGTGACACTAGGTTCTTGCAATCATATTGACCTTGACCTTGGTAACTCTACATGAAGATCTGCTCTTAGCAATTTGTGAGATACTTAGAGTACTAAGAACTTGGACTCAGGAATGGAGATGTGCTCTGCTGATAGCTGAAAAAACCCAAATCTCCAAATACACAATGACTCACATTTTGAGCCTATCTTGCACTGCCGTGGTTTAGATTTGGCAGTGACCGCCGGTTTCGCAGCCTGATGACACAAACAAAAGAAAATTGAAAGTTAAGAAATGGATTTAGTAAACCAGCAGTTGGGGAAAAAACATAAAAAAGATCAGTCCCACAAAAATTACTGGAAGTGAAAAAAGACTAAAGTCTCTTTGATAATATATTTGCCGTAGACGTTGGATTTCCTTAAGTCTGTGAAACAAATAATTTAACAGACCAGGTATGCTTAGGATTTTGAAAATGTGCACATTTTTCCTGGCCAAGATAAATATATCTTTGCATTAATAGATGTATTGATTAAAATTTGCAGCTTTAATTGCTGATGCTCTTAACGATTATTCATTTTGGTTCTTCAAGCATTTTAGTTGCTGGCAAGAGCACACAGATTGGAAACAAATCAAGAGACACATTTTTCTCCCAAGAAAGTAAAAGTGCATGTGTGTTTTGGCAATACTAAAAATACAATTTTTTTAAAAGACGTAAATGTTGTGTGTTGCATTGAGCTGGAAGTTGGATACTGGACTGAAAACAGTTTTAGGACGTCCGAGTCAGTATCTTGGAATTGAAACTGATCATTGACTATTTTTATATGATTAAATGAGATTTGTTGTCTGATTGTTAACCTGTGTGTGTTTGGAGAGAAGAAAAAATGAAATTACTAGGATGGAAACCTTTATTTTTGGTTGACAAAACAGAATAACAAATCTTCCCTTTAAGTCACTGCCAAGAAAAGAATTTGGGTTTGGTTTAAATTCTCAGGGTGAGACTGGGGGAGGCTGAGAGGACAGAGCTGTCCTCGCCTTTGCATACCGATGCTTTTTAAAGCAGCTTTTTGGCTGGGCTTTTGTAGAATTTAATTTGCATGCTGTATCATCTTAATATTTCTTTCCAGTATCTGGAGAAATTGAAGAGGGTAAGAGGAAAATATTACTATATCTTGATGTTGGGGGCAGTTATTTTTTATGAAATTAGAAATTATTAGCTTGACAACACAATAAACACTGAGAGGTAAAGAGCAGGGTATGCTCTGTTTTGCTTGGAGCACACAAGTCCTCAGGTTATCTAGTCTCAGGTTTTACACCCAGAGTACCTTTTTTACATAGTGGTGAATTTAACAACTGGTATAGGAATTGTCTCAGCAGATAAGTTGGCAGGGGAAGTAAATTCGCAAGTGTATTTATTCTGTTTGTATGAGTATCTCTCTGTTTCAGTCTTAAATATGGGAGTTAATCTCAATTTGGCCTTAGTCAAGCCAGTGGGAATTTTTCCACCAACTCTACTTGGGTTGATTTCACTTCTGCAGGGTTTAAACTTTGCCTATGAAAGTTTCATTTCGGTCTTTCATTGGTTATTTTTGACTTTGGAAATAAAGCAAATTTGAGTTTTGCTGGTTTCTACGAAAGGACCCCATAGGTCTTTGATTTTTCACCCCTAAGCTCAATTATAGGTGTTAGTCAGTTCTTGGAATGTGCCTGTGAAGTGCAAACATCATCCACCCCACAAAAAGAACAAAATCTGAGTCAGGTCCTCAAAATTACAAGATCAGCTTGAAAATCTTGATACTAAGGGATTTTTTTCAGTGAAACCTGTGGGCCTTTTTCTGCTGCCCTTTTATATATTTTCAAAGCCTTTAGTATTCAGTTTTTCCGGCTTTGTAGACTGAGCAGAAAGGTGGCAGATGCAGTTTTTCTTGAGAGAAGTCTGTGATTGTCCTGTAATGACATGATTCCAGAAAAACAAAGCTTCTAGGAAAATACCAATATATTGGGAGAGCTGGCAGTGTGAGGTACTGTCAGCAAACATGATTATTCTCATTTTATAGCCATGTAAACCCTGGCAGAGAGATATTAAGTGACTCGGCCAAGGTCAGAGAGCTGCAGACCCTCAGTGACATCGAGGTCCACAGCTCCACTGGGGTGTTTGAGAATTTGGCATCTGCGTGTTGGGAAGAAGTCAGTCCTGAGGGGCAAGGGAGAAGCCAGGATCCCTCATTTCCAGCCCTGTGTCTTGTTAGAGCACCCTGAGTATTATTTTCTTGCATGTTTTCTGCTTTGACATTAAGCATTTAGGAAACAGGTTTGGAAAAACGGTGATTTCTGCCCAGATTGGGAGCAGGGCTGTGGGGCTGGAGGTGCCCGAGCCCGAACGTGCCTTACCCACCTCGGGGAAGGGGAAAACAAATGAAACCTTCCTGACTGGTCAGAAATGTGTAAATTGCTGACAAAATGACACATGTAATTAAGAGTGCTCCTGCCATTTTACCTTGTGGTTTACACCTACAGTGTTGAAAAAAGAGAGTGACTCCCACCTCGCTAATTACCATTATCACTGAAATGGTAGGGTTTGAGTCATTAGTTCCATGTGCATTTAATTAGAGGAAGGCTGAAATTGGATTTAACTTATTACTTTTTCATGGATCACTTTCTTGTCATCACTTCAAATTGGATTGCAGCCCCAGGTAACTAATTATGAGCGCCACAGGATCAAGAGTGAAAAAAAGGTAATTAGGAATAACACTGTTGGACCCTTGCTGGTAGTCCACTTGTGCTTGGGAAGAAATGAGAGCAGTATTTTGTAGTATTACAGATTAGGGAGTTAAAGGTATGTGCTGCTGCCAGGAATGATGGGAGACTGCCCCCTCCTATAGTGGTTTATATGATGTACAGCTGGGTTGAAGATGTTATAGCGACATGGTTCCACAATCAGCTCCTTAATACTGAGATTAAACTTGTAAAAGCAACAGATCGGTTGTAGGCATGAGGCATCTCAACAACCTGGTAGCCAGGGGTCCGTCCGTGTGTGATGACACCGGCACTGCCGAGGCACTCCCGTGGTACAGGGTGGTGTAAGTACAGCGAGCTGGAATTGATAACAAATTAATGAACATATTAATGATCCGAAAAGATCGTTCGTATCCGACAGGGAGATATATCAATCAGGAGCACAACGGTGAGGTTGATGATGTGTATGTCAGGGATTGAGCTCGCGTCGCCGCCGTGATAAAATCAGGAAATCAGGATGGTGCTTTCTTTGCTACAGAGGTTTCTTTTCGTTTTGCTTTTTGTGGGCAAGGTTTGCTCGGTTGGTTTGTCCCTCTTTCTTCTTTTTTATTTTTTTGATCTTGGAGATATGATTGCCGAGTTCTGCTTTCCTCAGAAAATACTTTAAAACAAATTGTTTTATTTCCATGTGCAGAACAGAGTTCAGAACTGCAAGTAATCAATTTTATTGACACAGTCTGGAAAAAAATGTTGATGAGAGTTCAAGGATGTGAAAAGATTGAAATTTCAAAGTACCCATCACTGAGTGTAGGAAAATTTCAGAAGTAGTTTCATTAAGCAAAGAAATCTAGTGTGTGAGGATCTGTAAGAGGAAAATCTGCTCTAGGACCTAATGATATTACAAGGAGGTTGCAGCAGCCGATTTTTACCTTTAGAAGAGGAAAAGTTTCCTAATTTCTCCTAGTAGTGAATCACAGTTCAAAGGGTAGCACAATTTCCTTAAGTTGCTTAAAATGGCATTTAATGCTCTGTTAATGTAGGCAAATATTTGTGACTCAGTGTTGGGTAAGTGCTGCTTGCTCATTATTTCCTGATGCAAAGCAGAGGGTAGGAAATTCTGTGAACACCATGCAGAGATGCTAAAGAGACTTAAGAGTAACAAAATTCAGTTACGGAAATTAAGTCTTTCTCATTTACTTGACATTACAAAATAAATCTCGAGATTAAAAGGTATTACCTTTAATACAGAGAAAGAGAATCTCCTTTAATACATCTCAAATTGATTTACAATTTTTATGTATAATATTCATCTGTGGTTGAAAAGGGGGCAACCTAAGGTCGAGTGATGTAGTGTTTCCATTTTTCCATATGAGTCTTACTGTGTGTGATAAAAGCAAACTCCTTTATTTTGTCAGTCTGCAGGAATTTCTGATGAAGTGCAGGGGTCACTTTTCTGTCAGTTTGAGTAGGCAGCATTTTTGAACTACTGTTTCTTCCCCCCCTCCTACAAACCGTGGCCCTGATCTGACACACTTGTGCACACACACACACACACACACACACACACTTGGAGTGCTGCAATCTGCAACTTATTAGTGGGCAGTGCTGGAGCCTGTCCAGTGGTTAGAAAATTTCCTGAAGCTTGGAATAACAGCAGTGGGTGCAAGTGCCATCGAACAGAAGTGACAATGAGGGGCAGTCCGGCCCGCCTGGCGCAACGCCCGGGCTGGAAAACCAGCTGAGATAGTCAAACACAGGAAGATTGACGCGGTGCATCTGGGAAATGCTCAAGAAGTTGGGTTCTTGAAAAAATTACCTTCTGTGATCGTAAGACATCATCTGTTTTCCTACAGAGATTGTTTATAACAGGGTTTTCAAGCACTTGTCAAATAACCAGGAGTGAAGGAAACAGGCTAAAAATCTCTTACCGTTCAGATGAGTCCTGGTGTAGCTGGAAAAAAACAAACTCTCGTCACACAGATCCGCAGCTTCTCAAGGCAGAGGGAGCCTGGGAGAAGGAGAAAAGGAAACTATTAGTCAAAAGAGACCTGGCAAACGCAGGCTGTGGGTTGGGGAAGGTGGTACATCAGGGTGCTGGGTGCAGCGGTGGCATGGCGAGGTGAAGTCATACCTAGGAACTGTTTTGTGTGTTGCTTAGCTTTTGTTACTGAGCTGTGATATCATGGGCAAAATATTATAAACATAGCATGGCTATAGCTTGCTTGTGTAACAAAAGATCAGGAACTTTTATTAAGTTTGTTTTCCTTGTCATATTGTAAAAATTTATTATGTGTACTGTGTATATTAGAAACAGATTTGGGTAATTCTGTCTAAATGAAGTCATCCCAGCTATTTCCAGACTGTCTGTTTTTGGTTGTGAATAATTTTCATACATCAGATGGTTGTCATATTTAGTAGGTCTCTACATTTTAAATAGGACATATCCCATTGTGAACTTCGACGGACTTTAGCTGCCTCTCGTTTTTAAGGTTATTTTGTTGCAGGAGTACTTTAAAGAGCTGCCCGTGGCAGGGCAGGGAGTGCTGGAGGAGTCCCTCGCCTTCCTGCAGCAAAATAACAGGTTTTTCACAACTGCAGTAGTACTTGTGGCTTTCAGCAGCACGCGCTGGGAAGAGCCTGCCAGATACCTATTTCAGCTTGTCCCTTTGTGTTCACACTTTGCAACAAATATGTTAAAAAAACACTACAGGAAAAGTACTGTGTATCAAAAATCTCTGATAAAAGAATTCTCTGAGAGTACAGGCTGCTGCCTTTTTTTTTTCCCTTTTAACAGAAGTGTGAAAGAAGTTAATGTTTAAATGTTTAATGTTTTAATTTAAATCATATACACATCTACATAGCAGCTAAGTTACCGTGACTTTTTTATTTATTTTTTTTTGAATCCTCAAGGCAAAGTCTCTTTAGTCAGCATGGGGAAGTGCTGTTCCTCACACACTGACCGAGAGGAGTTTGCACTTGGAAGAATCTTCAGTGATGATCACAGAACAGAGTTTTGCCCTGAAACTGTCAACTTCGCCAGAAATACTTGAGTTACAGCAATTTGTCTAAAAAGAAAGGGGGAAAAAAAGAAAGAAGCAGGAGAGAAAAAGAGAAGGCATTTTGATCTGGCTTGCTGGAGTGGAGGAGAGCAGCTGTTTGCCTCATGTGTTTAAATCTCTAGAGCTAATATTGAAGTTTCAGGGCAACAAGTGCAACATAACAGTATAAGTAGAAACTAAACCCAGGGAAACAATTGGAAATGCCACTTGGATGTGGCTTTGGAGCCTGACAGTTTTACAACTGTGTCGTCAGGTTGGCAAAATATTTTGTGGTGTGTGCAAAGAAAAGGCTGTTTTGTTGCTGAAATGTTTTTATTTGCCTGATAAGTGTAATCTGCCTCTTATAAATTACTAATCTATTTAAGACGTAACATTAATGGTGCATAATCTAAATCATTGAAAGCCTAGAAAATTAAAGTAGACTGAAGGCTCATGTAAGAAATACACTTTGTGTCAGGCTGAAGTTCGATGAAGCATGGAGAAGATGAAATAGATTATTAAATAAACTTTGAGAGGAGATGGAAAAAGCACCGAAACATCTCATTTTGAAAGGAATTAGTTTACTTGATTATATGCAACTGTATCACACTCAGGAAAGTATAAGACAAATGAAAGCAAAACAAAATTTAATTGAGCTATTATTTTGCAGACTTTGGCTCCGTTTCAGACAGCCTAATCAAATTGCGCTTTGCTCAAATAACTAATGTTAAATGCAGTCTACCAACAGATGTTTAAACAGAGACTAATTGGAAAATCTACATCCTGGGTTTAGGGTGTCTAGCTGAAAAAGTTTTGAAATTGCTTTGGAGCGAGGTGGGAAGATGACGGGAGGAGCTCAGGTAGCAACGAGTGTCAGAGAACAGGGCGAGGAGGCAGCGGTGCCCATGGTGGAGCTGACAGGGTCACCAGTGCCACCTGGGTCACTGATGCTGTACCTTGGTACCATTTGCCCCTCAGAAAGTTGTATCCCATCATGTTATACCATGAGAGTCATATTGCAGCTCCATAACTCATTCCATGTGCTACTGCATGGAGTATGTAATGAGGTGGAGCACAGGGACTGAGGGTGTTAAAAGCAGTACATGTGATTATCAAAACTCAACACTTCCTTGCCAGTTTTGTCACTTTGGCATTTTTTAAGCGGTTACAGATTTCAGTTATTAACTCGTGGTGTAGCTCAATGCTGAGCCTTTCATGACACATCTCTGCAGTCATCCCTGGAAGCATTCAAGACCAGGTTGGATGGGGCTTGGAGCAACTTGGTCTGGTGGAAGTTGTCCTTGCTCATGGCATGGGGCTCAAAATGAGATGAGCTTTAGGGTCACTTCCAGCCCAGATAATTCTGTGATTCTGTATTTGGTTTTGTGGATTTGGCTGTGGAGTTACTCATGGTTTTCGTCCTGGGCTTTGGGCGAGGTCAGTTGGTGTTGAGCAGGTGCAGTGTATATTTCCACATTTGCTGTGGAAAAATTTTATCCTAAGGCCTACTTTGTTGTCCTAAGGAGTGGTGCTTTATGCATTCAGACAACTTCTGGAAGAAAGTGGGGGTTTTATTGATATAGTAATGAAAAAGTCAAAGATCAGAAACAATTGTGAAAAACTACACATCTTTCATTGGGGGAAAAAACCCCACCAAACCCACAAATGAGTAGAATTGCTTTGGCTAGTGCTTAATAGCTCAGATAAAACATGCAAAGCAAAGCTGTTGAGAGATGCCAACCACCAGCCTAGCCTGTCAGTTCATGGCCACAGTTCACATTTAGTAATTTTAATCCTGTTGGGTTTTGCTTACAAGAACAGATGCATGAAGGCCTGATTGTTGATGATTGGTCACTGTTGTCACTGGCCACATTGTTAAGTTGATGAACCTTCCCTGTCCATCCCAACATGAGCTCCTTTTGGGCCAAGGCCTGTCACCCTAAGCTGGGTTGTAACCCATGCCTCCATCTCATGTGACCTTCTTCAAGGGATGGTTACTCTGGGATAAGAATGAGATGCAACGTGATGAGTGGGCTGTGAAGCGTATTAGGGAGGCCTTTCTGGGTCTTAGAAAGATTTGTCCAGTGTTGTCTCAGGGCAGTGGCTCCTCATGTTAGTGCTGGTGTTATGTGAGCTTAATAGCCACTATGTAATGGGGGGTAGTCAATCTGTAAGAAAAATAATAATACACATATAAATATATATTTCCAATTTTATCAGTTGGAACCTTAGAAAAGGCAGATTATATTTTATGGCTTGTAAACATCAGGACAGATATTTCGGGAGAACTGCAGACAGCTGTAATTTTGTGAATGTGCACAAATTACTTGGAAAACAAATATTCCTCTGCCTACACAGCTGTATTCACAACTGTGGACCAGAATGCCTTTTGCATGATGCTCACGCCTGGTTCTATGGAATATAATAACACTCAAATGAAGAAAATGTGATTTAAAAGTGAAGTCAGAATTAATACTTGCTGTGAAAACCTGTATTACTGGCTGAGGTGTTGGCATGGGAGTGGATAAACCACTTGAGGAAAAATGAGAACTAACCAGGATGTTTATTTGTACTCAGATCAAGAGCTGAATGCTCAAACTTCTGTAGAAGAGATGAACGTGCCTGTGTCTTCCAGAGATGCCTCATGCTGCCTGTGCTATCCTGCAGGGTAAACATCAAGTTGGATTTGGTGGTTAGAGAGTTCTGCAGGACTGCCTTGGGTCACTTGTGGGGAGAAGGGTGTGGGTCAGAGATGGGGGCTGCCCTGGCTTCACTGGGCTGTGAGTCAGTGTCCTGCCTGGCCCTTTTCTTCCTACTTACCTGCACTCAGGTGGAGCTGCAGAACACAACAGAGCTGTCATTCACATCATTTATTTGTGTGCTGGTGGTTCCTTCTGTTTATGCTTTTCCTGTGTGATAAGGAGTTCCTACAGGAAAGTATGAATAACAGGAGAGGAGGCAAGAAAATCCCCAAAAGTAAAAACAAGGCCAAGCAAGGAGTAAAGCATGAGCTGGCAAGAGCCAAAGGCCTGGCATTGATTTTACTTTTAACTTTGGTGTTTATTCAAAGGCTGTGGATACAGGTTAACTTCCTTGGCTCAATATTTATTGCTACGTTACTTGTCTTAAACTGGAACAATGAGCTCTTTGTTGATTGGGTTCAGAGATTGTCCCATTTTATTCCGTCTCCTGCATCCCTCTCTCTATCTGCAGGTTTTAAGCAGTTTATTTTAATTTCAGATTTCTCACCCTCCATCGTGAATTGCTGCTGTGCCACCAGCAGCAACACTTGAGGGACTATTGTTCATCTTTTCGAAGTGGTGGGAGCACACAGCAAAGCCATTAGCTCCTGTGAAACTTGACCTTCCTTGATGATATCACACTCTGCAGATTCAGAGCAGGATAAACGTTTTAAAGGAGAGGGGAAATATCAGATAGGTTATTTTTCATAAGAAAAGGTTGTAGAAATATTCTGCTCAAGAATTAAAAACTAAGAGGGAAAAAAGCCATAGTGGCACTCGTTACCTTTCTGTTTGACAGCCATCAAAGATGTGTCCGGATCAATTAATGGGAGAGGGAATATCTCCTTGCTGTTAACCATGCTGACCCTCGAGCAGAAAATCAGTGCAGTCACACTGCAGTGAATGATGACTGTACTGATTTTGCCCTAATTTAGCAATGGCAGTGATTTCAGTGCTATTAGGAGTGGGCCCATCCTGGACAGTTTCTCAGGCTGCAGTGTTTGGAAAGTGCCCCCAAGGTATTGGGGATTTCTCTCTGGAATAGGAGCATTAACATGCAGGACATAGTTCAGATATTTTTAAATCCTGTTGTCAGCAACTGGCACTAAAGGGGAAGGTATGGTTACTGTATGCAGCACTGTTATTTTTTACTTGGAAAGTGTGCTCATTTTGAGTCCTTCACTCAGCTGTGTCTACCCAAAGGAAAAACAAACCAATTTCTTCTGGGAGAGCCCAGGAATGGACACATCAGAGCAGCAGGGCCAGCTGCAGGATTGTGGTGGTGGTTTGTTGCTAATTCTGCAGGAGCAAGCAGAGGGGACCACCCTGTCTTGGAAAAAAAATGAAAGAAGGGGGGGAGAAAAACAAAACAAAATAATTAAAAAACTGCTTTCAGTTTGTAACTTTGATTTTGCTAAAAAAAAAAGGCAAACCAAAAAAAAAGGCAGCAAACAGCCTTTCTCCTTGCCCAGGATCCTGTAATTACTGGGGCAGTTTTTCCATTCCTAGTTGCTTTTGCCTCGCACCTGTAGGAAGCCCGTTCTTTTGCTTCTGTGCTTCAACACTGCAGTACTTTTATTTGAAAACACGGGGAAATTCAATTTCCTAACCCGCCTCTTGAGTCAGGGCAGTTACAGTGATAGAAGAGTTGAAAATGGCTTGTGTGTGAACAGTTTAGGATGGAGCCGTTTGTTCGGGGCCATGCTGAGGTGCAGGAGAGGGAAGATAATTGTAAATGTTCTTGTGAGGATCTGATTGACAGCTTATTGTCTGCAGGCAGTGAGTAAAGAATAGGAAATGAGTTAAGTGTAGGGGATCTGGCAGGCTGCAGGCTCTGCTGATGGCGGCTGCTGCACCCAGCCAAGCACCCAGGGCTCCCAAACCAACCCATGGCACCACCCTTTCCAAGGCACCCCCAAAGGGGAGCCCCTCTGTCAGTTCCAAACGTGAGATGAGACTGTGTCATTTGGGCTGCTGGGTCATCCGGGGTGCCTGGAGTGGTCTCAGCCCCCTTGTTGGGGTGACCCTGGTCAGTGTGTTTCTGACCTGTTCATGTCAGGGGACAAACAGGGACATCCTACAGAACACACAGAACAAGAAAAGGAAATGTCTTCTCCCCAACTCAATAAATTTCTAAACGCAAAGTCTTGTTGCTAGTTTTACAGTATCATAACGTATGGGGCCAGTTCTTTGTGTTTTGAAGTTTTCATTATCCCACTTTTTTTCCCTGGAGTGATGCATGCCCTCAGCTCTGGCTGCCCATGAGAAGCCCCCAGTGAGCACTTAAGTATTACAGAACTGTATGTGCTAAAGATAAAAATACCAAAACAAAATAGTCCATCCCCAAAATCTCACTGTCTGTAATTTTTCTATCTCCTTGCCTATGTGCTTTAAAAAAAAAAAAAAAGAAAAATCCCAGCTTTGCATTGTTAGTGTAGGCTTCTGAGCCAGATTGTACTGCAGAGCACACTGATGTGTCTTCCCCTGAGGTATGGAAAGATCTATGTGTGCTAAGCAGGTGTTTTCGTTTGTTTAATTGGAGCTGAGTTTAGCACAATATTACAGATAAATGAATTACACATGTTCAGTAATTCATAGAAAGTGAGCGTTGTTTTTCTTCGACACTTGTCTTCTCATCCAGGTTCGCAGAGATAGTGAGCTGGCAAAAGAGGACTGAGGTCTTTGAAAACAAAAAAACGTGTGTGCACGAGCAGAGCCTGACGTCTGGTTGCTAAAACAGCAGTAACTATTTCACCTTTGTTTAAATCGTAACATTTTAAATTTAAATAGTATCCTGTTTTGACAAACTACAAAACCACAGGTCTGAAAAAGAAGCGCAGGAGGCCTGTGTCAATAGTTAGTGGCATCTCTGGGCAGGAAGCTCTGGTGTGACACGTGCTGGTCGTGACGACACCAGGGATAGAGAGACTCAGGAACCACCCAGAGGGCTCTGGGGCTTCTCTGGTGTGCTGTGCCCAGATGGGTTACATGCTCATAGCTTGGCAAGATGACAGGTTCGCTTCTACCCGTGGTTTTTTATTTACTATTAGTTCTTTTTTCCATCTCTTTTTACTGGGCTTCCCAGGCTCAACCTGCCGCCCCTCTTTGCAGCGACGTGGCAGGGCATGAGTGCTCCCAGCCCCTCATCACTGCTGACAGGTCTCTCAGCAGTGGGACAGGACCTCTGGATCCCAGGAAAGCCTCTCCACCAGGAGCAGCATGGAGGATGTGGCTGGCCCTGCTCTCTTAGGAGAGGGGCTCGGAGGTGCTGCCTTTCAAAGGACAGGTCACTTCTTACAGCTTCTCTCCTGGTTTTGAGTAGTCCCAGCCCTTGGCCAGCTTCCAAATGGATAATTCAACTTACCTGAATTTCCTCTGCAGATTCAATTGTAAACTCTTTTCTCGCTCTCCCCTGCCAGCGCTGTGTATAACTGTGCTGTGCAGTGTTAAACAGCTGTCACGTGCAGCTCCGTGGAGTTTGAGGCATGTCAAGTGAAAGGTTGTTTCAGAACTTGTGCTGAACTTTAAAGTAAGTATTGTTTTTGCCTTTTCAGTTCGTGCAGTACTTTGGAACAAGCTTTTGGAATAAAGGAGCAATTGTGTTAGCTGGTGGTGTCAGCATTTGAGGCTGACTGTAAGAAGCGACTTATTCAGGGACATCCTCTCTCATGGACATCCCCACCTTCAAGTCTTCTGATAATTGAAATTGAGGCTGTTCAGCTGAATTCCTCATTCTTCTAGGAATTTGTTCACGCGTTGCCTGTAGAGCTGCTATGTATATTCCTTCCCTCCCACTAGCAGTGGCTTCTCACCAGCCTCCTGTCAGATCACTCCTCTCCAGGGGTTCTGAGGTCTTGTATGGCAGGAGCTATGCTGACAGAAAAACCAGCATCCTTTGCCCACAGAGGTACCTGTATGGAGCTATGCCTAGCAAAACCTGATCCTAAGATGGATCCAGGCAGGGCTCAGTAGATCCAGCAGAAGCGTGGCTTTCTAAAGGAAGCCAAAGGCATATGGGGAAGTGGTGTGTGATCTGGGAAGTGCTCCTGCATCCTCTAGGTTAAATGGAACCACCACAGTAAATCACAGTTGAAAGTGAGTTGGAAGCTTTTAAAACTGTTACTTGTTTGAGGCTTTTCCTGCCGCACGTGTTAGTATAGGATTGTTCTGCAGGAGACTCCTGGGAATTAATGTGTGTCCAAACCCAGCAGCAATCTTGGAGGGTTTGTGGCGGTATAATCTATAAACTTTTAATTATATATAGAGCTGAATAAATAGCTTGAAATCTCTTTAAACTCTTTGTTCATGAATGTATATTAAAAAGTGCCCATCCCATATGCACACACGCACACACACCCTCTTCCTTCCTTCCTTCCTCGTTTTACACCCACTTCCAGCAAAGCTTTGGCTCGTGGCATCTGTCCTTGTGCCGGCAGCTGTGGCCAGAACTCCCATGGGGGTGGCTCAACCAGGGGCTTGCCTGGACACTGAGCCCCCCCCAGTGTGTGTCTGGTGTCAGGGGACAGTGCAGGAGCTATTGACTGTGTCTGGGTTTCCCACTTGACGTGCAGCCCTTTTGGGAGGCTGATTCTGCAGCTTGAAACACTTTAATGAGATGCAAATTGTTTGTGATGCTGCCTTACTAAATGTATTGTAATTTTAAAATCATTTGCTTGTTAATTGTATTTAAATAGCTGCCACTTAGACAAGCAGAAAGTTTCCAGAGAGATAAATTGTTTGGTTTTTTTTTTTCTTTTTACTGTGGTTGAGAACAGTCCCAATGACTTTTCACGGCTTCTTTGGTACAGCACATTCCACATGGCAGTGTGCCCTGGCCTCACTCACCTCCTGGTCCTCACCCTTTCCCCCAAAGAAGAAATACTCACTCCGTTACCTACTTTTTACAAACTCACAGTCCCCTCAGAAGGTGGCGTGGAGTGGAGTGGCTGGGGAGGATCAGAGTGGAGATCACTTACTTGCCCCTCTGTACTGGCAAGTTGGATCAAACTAGGGCAGATTTTGGGGTGTGTGATGTGTGTGGATGCTGCTACCTCTCTGCATATGGGGTTTGAAAGGATTCTGAAGGTTTGGGGGATAAAAGTTTTTTGAGCCCTTTGGAATTCCCAGCCCATTTTTATGTCAGTGTCTGACTGCCAGGCAGCCAAGGCAAGGTCGTCTGTCTTCAGCACCTTTAAGGCTTTGTCTTCTGCATGTTGAAATAAATGGCAAAGTTTCTCTTGGCTCTGGCTGAGCAATATGAGGTCCCTACTGACCTCAGTTCAGCTCGGTTTAGAGCTGATTTTGATCCTACATCGTTGCTAGCTTTGGCATGGAGCAAGCTACACTGTATGAATTGTATTTTATTTGTATTTGAAATACCATCCTGGAAAATGAAAAATAATATTTCCATATCAGTTTGTTCTTCTTGCGTTGGCTGGAGGACCCCACCCTGCCCGTGCTCCTGACTTTTGTTTTCCAGCTCCTCTGTGCTCAGCACTGGACTCTGATTTCAATTCTGCCTCGTTTTCACAGTGATGTCTCATATTCCCTTTGTTTTCTGTTTGCATCTTTGTTGTGCGGCAGGATCAGTAATAATAGTTAATAATTAGCTGCTCAATAGCACTCTTCACCTTCAAAGCAATTTTAGGCATTAAATCACTCAGCTCTGCTGGCACTATTACAATATTGACTTGTTACTTCACCAGTGTCACTGAGGCAGCAAAAGCTGCGTTTTTATGGAGGCCAAAATGGGGTCATTTTTTTTTTCAGAGTATAAAATTGGCAAAAAATAAAATTTTCTCCTAGGCTGACACTTCGTTTGCCAAATTTCAGCGTAGAGCCAATTTTTAAAGCTGAGTAATAAACACCTGAAAAGTTCTGGTTTATAATGGCAGTGCTGAGAAGCCATTAACTGAATGGCTCCGCTATAACACAAGAAAACCCTTAAACTGTCAAAAAACCTGTAGAAGCTGGTGGATGGAGGCTTAGCAAATGCTAGCTTTGCCTTGAGCTGGGAGCTGAGAAATGCAAAGGGAACCTGTGGAGACTGGCAGCATGGCTCAGTAGATGTGTCTCTTCTCCATTACGGGGAAATGCTCCTTTCCCAGGTGTGTAAGGGAACAAGGTGAGCCCTGTCCCAGGTGAGATCTCTCCAGGTCTCTCCAGCCATAGGGAGAAAGAAGGTGAGGAGGAGCAATGGGGATGGACTACAGGGAAGCAGAGGGCAGAATTCAGTACAACAGGGAAAGCCTGGAGGAACTGAGGGATGCGAGGTGGCAGAGGGGATTTGGGAGGGATATGGGCTGGGAGCCTGGGCAGCAGCAAGTGCAGCTCTGCGGGGCATGTGAGGGAGATGTGACCAGCAAAGGTGGCACAAAGCCCTGCTTGGCTTGTTCTCTCCTGGGCCCATAGGGTGTATTCCAGCAGAGATTTTCCTGGCAGCGAGGGCAGCTCCACTTCCTTCTGCCTGTGACCTACAACTCGCTGGCACATGTGGATGCAACTGCTGCATCCCAGACGAGCATCGTGCGTGCAGATGGCTGGGATCAAGGTATCAAAAGGCACCTCCCCAGGGCAGCACACAGCCCGTGGCCAGCTCTGCCCCTCTGCCCTTCCCAGCACAGGGGGGAAGCCGAGCTGTAAGAGCAGCGTAGTAAAATAGCAAATTGACCAGTAAAAGAAATCAGTAAATGAAGGGAACAGCTATTAATGTGCCAAGCCAAGATGTGTAATTATACCCTAGGACTTTTCCAAACTAATACATGTTAAAGGTGTAAACCTATTAAAGGAGAGATTTTTCTGTACAGGGAACTTATGTAGATAGAAGGATTTACACTGTATTTTATTCTTGTATTATAAGGTATAAGGAACATTTGAGTAAATCCAGTCATTCCTATTATTACAATATCATACGTTTTTTCATACCATTTTATGCGGTTCTTCAAAAACTTTGGCAGTAATTCTCTTTATATTGTTAGGAATTTTCTTTTAAAAACAGAATTCTTTTTCTCAAATAGTTAATTAGATTTTGAACTTCAAATACAGTACTTATTTTTTTTCCTCCCAAGAATAGGGGTGTTAGATCCATTGTGCTGGCCAAATTACAGTTTGGATAGTTACATTCTCTCTGCTTAATCACCCTGCAATTTCATTGGAGTGAAGGATTTGGTGCCTCAGGTGTCCTGAATTCCTCCAGGCTCTGCATGGCGAAGTTACTGTCACCATCCACCCCAGAAGTGGCTGCATTTAATGGCAGAGAATTGTTGTTTCTTTCTAGAGATGGATTTTTGTAGTATTCCTCTGTTGTTATACTTTACAGCAGTTTTTGCTTTTCCAATCCCAGATCTTTACGCACATCTGAGGGATTTCTTTTTTTATAGGAAGGCAAATTTGTTTTAGGGGACCCCACACAAATTCCTTTATTTGCTTTTTTACCCTTTGCCATGATGGGTGCAGCAAAGGAGCAGGTCCTGGCTGCCCCACCACATCCCCTCCCAGCTCAGAGACCTGCTGCCTCTGAGCATCATCTTTTCTTGTGGCTTGAGGGGAGAAAAGGATTGAGATAAGCAGCAGCTGGATTTGGATAGGAAATGTCAGTGGGTCATAACCCTAGCACTAAGTCAGGAGCTGCCTTTGCCTGGGGAAGGGAAACAGGAGGAGAGGACTCCGAGTTCAGTTTGGGCCCTGTTTATTTGGGATGAAGTGATGTATCGTGGCATTGCACTGTGAAGGGTTGGAGTGGAAGTACAAAGGAAAAGCCCAGAGCACACAGTGAGCCCTGCTTAGTGATGCACAAAGGACTCTGAGCTGGTCGGATGACCCCAAGGGATCTGAGAGCAAAGTCCTGTGGCTGGGGTGTTTGCTTAGCCAGCATGGCTGGCTGTTTTCTCGTCCATGTGAAACCAGATGTGCACCATCAAAATGACTGACATGGCCAAAGGCCAGGGAATGGCTGTGCCGGGGCTGGGTCTTCTGCCCCACAGTGTTGTTGTCCCAAAACAACAACGGCTCCTTCTCCTCTCCCGTTCCCCATCCTGCTGGGCTGAGTGAGGTGCTCCTGACCCAGAGACAGCGAAGAGGAGGAGGAGGAGCACACTATGTGCACTGTGGGGTGAGACAGTCAAGAGGACACTGTGCTTTCTAAACACCTCTTTATGCCTATACAGGGGAACCTGGGACGGTAACCTGTAGTAGTAACTCCCCCTGGTAATTCAGAACTGCCTTGCAGCGAACACACCTTGCAAGTGTGGTGTGACAACCAGAGGATGTTTTGGGGGGCTCCTCTGTGTGCTCCTGCCTGCACTAAGTCTTCTTAGCTTTAGGACTGTTTGCCAGCTTTGCAAATTGCACTGTTGTGCTGTTTATTGGTATTTTGGAAGTGCATTTGATCATGGTGCTTGTTCTAGCAGGAGCAGAGATCCCAGTGCTGTTTCCAAAATGTGTCCCAGTGCAGCATCAGCAGTGTCACACCTTTTCTGTGTGTCCCTATCTAATGATGAAGGCTGTTGCCTAAGCACCTCTTTAGGAAACAATTCAAGTTGTTTTGTTGTAGGCACAAAGTTAAGTGTTTTCCTCTTTAAAGAAGAGAAAAAGCTCTTCCCATGGCTGCCTTCTTTAAAAAAATTAAAAATAGCTTGTGCATATTGGATGAAAACTTGGAACTATGAGCCAGCTAAATAAACTGTATCATGAAACCTTGGGGACCACTGAAATGAGAACAGTGGCCCATTACTGCTAAAAAGGTGTTTTATTGAAAACACACTGATGTGCATTCCCAACAGAGCGAGTGAAAAACTGCAATGCCCAGCAGTGATACAGGGCGTTCTCATGGGTGAACCAGAATATAGAGCTCAGCACTCCTGGACTGTGAGCACAATGGTCTGATAGGTGTTTTTACGTAAAGGGGCCCATAGTTAATCCGTTTTATTTTAATTTACATCTCTGTCAGTACATGTGTGTACGTAGGTTGTTGTGGAAGCAGGCCTGGTTTGTTAAAGGGGATCCTTTGTGGTGAGGTGAAGCATTAAGTCTCCTGATGACAGAGGCAGATTACCAGGAGAGGGCAGTGCTTCCAGCACTTCGTTCCACACCAGCTGTCCCCAAACTGGGGCGATCCATCCCAAAATGCCCAGCTGGGGACCCTGGGGCGGCCCCAACCTACAGCTCACCCTGCCTGCACTGCTGCAGTGGGGAGGAGATGATCTGGGGTGGCCAGGAGTTCACTGGTTAATACTTAACAGGCAAGAAAGTGTTTGATTGACATTTGTTTTGTTGATGTTTCATTCTGTGGTTTTTTTCTTACCATGGCAACTTTAACATCACGACAAAACACCTACTTTTCCTCTCGGAGCCATCGCTGTTGTCATGCCCAGTGGGTTATTTTGGTAGACAGGGCTTGTTCTTTTCAAGTGGAGGTGTTGCCATCTCCTACCAGATACCACCTCCAGTCTTTCCTGTCCTAAGAAGGTTTTCTCTGTGTGAACACTGCATTTCAACCTGTGGCAAAAAAATGGAGTTTCAGTGGAAACTGCAGCATTTCCTCTAGTGTACGTGACATAAATGCCATCACACATAATTAAAGAAAGTAACCGAGAACAGTTAGTGGCCATTACCTTTCAATATATTGTGTACTTTGGGGCAGAAAAATAAATTATGAATAATGCCCAAGCATACTTGGAACAATTTGCACACTGTGCTGTGAGTGATGCAGACCTGCTGGTAGAAGAGTGTGCTAATAAATTTTACTTTGTGGCGGAAACAAGAGATTACAGTTTATTAGGAAAGGAGATGGCAATTTATTAAGATCAATCAAATATGAATGCAGAGCAAAAACGTTGCAATTTTTATTTATTTTTTATTTATCTAGAAGCATGGGGGGGCAATTGTATAAAATTTGTTGTTTACCTGTGATGTTTGATTCATTATTAATATTTTTATGTTTAGAAGGAACCATAATTTTGCTGAAATGTCTTCCATAACTCCTGCACAATCATATTCATAACTCACCTGAATGTTGACACATCCTGCTGTGTATATATAAATTAACTAGTAACACTGGCATTATAAAATGATGCATTAAATGAAGATGTGAATGGTAATTTAAAGCATGCCATGAAGTGAAATTTAAACCATTGTACAACACTGAGGAGATTTAAAGAGCCTTGTTCATGCAGAATTTGCAGGGCAGTAAGGAAAATGACAGTTTCACATCAAAAGAAGAGCAACAGGGACACAAGAATTACTGAAATGTTAATTGCTTTGGTGTTCTGTTTTGTTAGACACCATCAGCCTAAAAATCACTTTTCTGCCTGAAGATATTTTACCATGAGGGCATTAGCTGAGATTATTAAAAAAGAAAAAAAATGTTTACTTTGTCCTTTTTCTCAGCACTTTGTGGGTAATAAGTTTCACTGTTTCCTGTTTAGTCAGTTGTTTTCCCCATTTGTTTTTGTAGGTCTTTCAAACAGCAACAAGGGAAAATGAAGCATTCTCAAAACAGGAAAATATGATTTAACCCCACAAAAATGGGCCTGGGGATCTAGGAGTGGGAATAGTATCTGAGACAGCTTTTTCCCTCAGAACTGCAAACAGCAGCTTGCTTTTAAAGCAGCCCATAGCTCTGTCCAGTGTGCCAAGCAGTGGGATTTGGCTCTTGCCTTTGCCAGGCTTGGCACTGGCACCAGTGGGGAGGAGAGGCTCCCCACAGCAGCACTGCCACGAGAGTTCACCTCAATTACTCCCAAATTTGTACTTGAGGAACAGGGTGCAAGATTTGTCCCACCACCAGCTGCCAGAGAGCAAAGTCAGACATATTTGGCCCTGCCTGCCCGGGGGAACATCCCCAGGACAAGAGCAGATGCATTGCTGTCTTAGGTAGAAATTGCCTCATACTGGGACTAAAAATTTCCTAATTTGGGACAGGTTAACTCTGGTTAGAGGAGGTTGCACTTTGTGGATGACTTGTCTTTTCTTTCTTTCTCCCCTGCCCTGCAGGCAGCTGAGGCTTTTCTGTAGGAAAGTCCATGGTCTTTGCATGGATAGGTACCTGCAGAAGTCTGTGAATTAAGTGTACATGTAAAATAATAGCATAACAAAACCATTTATTCCACTGTATTCATCAAAATTCATAATCTGTTCCTCTCACTTGGACCTTAAGAGCTTAGTGTCCAGTGATTATTTTCTTTCAACTAGGTGTTGATACAACTGCTTAATATGGGTCAGATCCTGTGGGAACATGGTGCCAAATAGCCTGCCACGCTCTTTCCCAGTTATTTTTAATGTATTGCTTTATGTGTTCTGTTTTGAACATCCCTGTCTGATAGTCTCTGTCTGTGATGACTCTCCATAATTGAATGGAATTAAAAAGGGAGTTTATGGTTCTTCTTGGTCTTTTAAAATATTTTCCTGGCTTAGAAATGCATTATATTTCATGATGACCTTACTTAACAAGTGCTAGCATCTCTCTTACTAAGGCTGAAGTTTTTAGCCCACAGCAGATGTTGGCTGAGCTTGCAGGTATGAAGCTTTTATATGAAAGGGTATAAAACGCTTTAAAAATACGGCTTGCAGGTTCTGTGGCCAGCACTCAGTGCTTAGACAGCACCTTTCATTTTTCAAAATGTTTTGCAAATACTGGTCTATGGAAGATCCTGAAATGAGTCCTGTTATTGCAAATGAGGAGGCAGAGATGCCATTGACTGCCTTGAAATGGTGCAGGCTACTCCAGAGCCAGGCCAGAAACGTTGCAGACTGAGCTCTCAGAGAAAGAGGCATCTTGAATGTCAGAGATGTTAAAAACTAGAATCTAAACAAAACACACAAATTTCTAGGTGACTTGTCCAAGGTTGGGGAGTATTGTCAGTGTTAGAGCTTTTGCTTTGCATGTACCTCACAGCCTTGGGCTTGCATTGCCATGCCAGGCTTTCTCTTTGGCCCTGAAGAGAAATGCCTTGAGCAAAGTGGTAGGTTTCAGAGTCCCCTTTTTTTTTATAAATGTAGTAGGTCAGAGCTTGGCCCACAGGCCTGTGATCAGCTGGTGACCAGGGCAGAAGGAAGGTGCTGGTCTTCTGCTGAGCTGCATGTACCTGGATATGGCCATACTGGAAAACAAGAATTGATGATGTGAGAACAGGATTGAGGGTTGTGTGTGGCTGGGAAGTTTGTGCCGAGGAAGACAAGACAGATCAAAAGATTTCCAAATTGGGGTCTGTAAAGCATCCTCTGATGGTCTGCAGAGACTGCCTGGGCATGCGGCCCCCTGCACACTTTGGCTGCAGAGTTGGTCAGGGTGTGTTAGTCCACAGAATTGTTCCTCCTGCTGCTCCTTTGCTGTCAGTCCCATTGGAGATGCTGCCACGGCGATGCTCTTAGAAATGCAGCTGGAGGAGGAGGTGGTCTGCAAGAGAAACTGTTGAAAAGTTTAAGCCTGTGTATTCTGTAATATATTTCCCAAAGCAATCCAAGTTCCTCGAGATTACTTTGAAGTTCTGGACAGGAAGGATTTCTCTTAAGCACAGGTGATAATTATTACTAGCTAACTGCATGTGCTACTGGTTTCTGTTATTGCTGAGTGCCCATCGTGCTGGGGGTGTGTGTGTACATATGTGCTTGACTTCGTGTAGATATAACACATATAAATACTGGCTGTTCCCATGCCCTGTCTGTGCTGACCTGCTCGGGGCGTCCATGCCCCTTTAAGAGGCAGGCACTTTCTGATTCATGTAGGCTGTTTCTGGCAGATTTAGGGTCTTGCAAAAGATGCCCTTAGTCCCTTATTAAATATTCATAAGAGGGTGGGGTCACATTTTTGTGACCTGAAAAGAATCCTATTAATAAATTTGTTATCTGACACGAAAACACTTTAGAGTGGAAAGCAATCCGTATCGCATCCCACTTAACATCAGATCACAAGTTGTCAGTAAATTGGGTCCTTTGTCTTTGCTTCTTGTGAGGTTCTTCAGCAGCATCACTAATGGGGTTATTGTCTGACAGCCCCGACTCCTGCAAATAACGGGAGGTTCTGCTGGGAACAGTGTAGGGCACCTTCCGTCTGCTCCAGTACTTGCGCATAAAGTAACTGAGGAGTTACCTCTCTGTATCAATTTTGTCTTCAGAAACTATATGAAAATGTTAAAAATACATATATATAATTGAAATAGAGGGAGAGATTTTACAAATATTGCTGCCTGAGATTCAGTGGAGTTGGATTCAGTGATCCTTGTGGGATCCAAGTCGGGATGTTCTGTTTGGGCAAGGGGAAATAGGATACTAGGGCCGTGACAGTCCCTGGGTTACAGAGAGAGCACATGGACAGGGGTCGAATTCATGTGCTGAAGTCTGGACAAGTGTTTCTTCAAGCTTGCCCATGCGAGTTTGTGAAGCTTGTTCTGAGTGAGGTGACACCGCGCACCCCATGGTTAGAGAGGTGCCACAGACCCAAACGCAACAGATCTGGGTGCACGGCACTGCAGGGCTCGGCAGTGGCGGATGTCCCTGTCCTGGGCTGGCAGGGGACCCCTGCTCGGGGTGCTCGGGCATCGCTGGTCCCCAGGGCTCGGCCAAGAGAGGAAGGGGACGCTCCCCTCGGCAGGCCGAGCGCTCAGCCCTGTTCGGTGCAAACTCCTGTCAGAGGCACCTTGTGGTTGTCTTTTTATTATTCTTACCGTTCTTTTCCGACACCGAAATCCGAAGGGTTTGTGGCAGAGCCGTAGGGAAGGCAGGAGGAGAGCGAGAGCCACTTCCCGCGGGAGAAGAGAAAAAGTTGCGGGGCCGGCGGGAGGTTCCCCCGCGTCGCCGCGAGCGCGTCGTGCGCGCCGGCACTTCCCCCCGCCCCG